>JAQGAO010004927.1:0-14317 GCA_034697705.1 Ommatoiulus sabulosus
CAAACGCCCCCTTAGATCTCTTCAACGCCCACAGGGGGGCGGTACCGCCCACGTTGGGAACCACCGGTTTAAACCGTAGTTCGTATAAATATATTATAGTATATCGGAAGGCGGACAAATCGTGATTTCAGGAATATGAACTAAAGTTTCGTCGAAGTTTGGGTGAAATCCTTCCCCAGTTCAGTCTAACGAAACGTCGTGCGAATGCTCGTGAATTAAGTTGAAAATTCATACGTTTTAGCCGATAATTTGTGATATCCTAATTCGGAATTCGATCGTCATGAATGCCCGATTAAATGTGAATGCCCGATAAAATGCCCGATTAAATGTTCCAAAAAAAAAAAAATGGGCGATTAAATGTTTGAAAAAAACGAGCGCTTGCATGTCCTAAAAATGGCTCATATTTAATGAATGACGTCATCAACTAAAATTCCGATGACTTCACCACTAAAATTCTCGCGATGCCGTCATTTATAAAATTCTGATGACGTTACCCCTAAAAATTATTTCGATGACGTCATAAATTAAAATTGTGTTGACGTCACACTTAAAAATTCTTACGATGACGGCATTCGATAATAACTGATGATGCATGTCCTCATTCATAATAAGTCTGATAATGACGTCAATCATTCAAATTCGAATAACGTTATTCATTAAAATTCGAGTGACGTAATTTGTTAAATTATGATCAAGTCGCCATTCCTTAAATTCTGTCGATGGCGTCATCATTTTCTACACAGCCCCAAATTTAGTTCTATATATTCGTTAAAAAAAATTGCAGAATAGCACCGGTGTCATATTTTTCATATTGTCTAAAATTCGTTTTATCGAAACGTAGCGCGAATGCTCGGGAACTGAAAATACAGTAGCTGTATAGCCGAAAATTCGTAATATCGGAATTGGTCTTAAACGAAGAAATTAACATTATTCGTCCATGCCCTATATAGAACGGGGATTGGAAATGAGTTCGTATTATCAGAAAATTGAGGTTTTTATGACCATTACAGTACTCGCGACGATTTTAGCACCTTTTGCTCGGCTTTCAAATTTGGCTAAGTTTGTTTTTGGCACAGCTTGCCAAATTTTTTTTTTCATTTACGTATAATAATTATTTTCCGACAAAGGTTTCGAAATACAAAAGAGGGACCCAATTATTACGGACGTGGAAATAGGTTTTAATTACGAGCTCGTGGGAATACATCACGTGATAAGGGCAACGCGTTCGCGTCGCTCGTTGATTATATGGGGCATATTTATTGGTTTTTGTTGCTCCGCTCTTATTTCAACGTGCTAAATTGGTGCATTTTGTACGTAAACGCTACGTTTACGAACACCAAACGAAGACCAAAAATGTGAGCCCTCGAAAAAAATTTGTAACCTAAGCCACGAAATAACGAATATGACACGTGTGGGTTATATCATTTTGGTTGAACTCCTTACGTTTATGCTCCGTGAAGTCATTGTGTGGGTATAAGTGTTCGGTTATTTGACCCCCTTTAGGTTCACCATCGTTATCAAAATTTAACATTTCAGAATCTTACGAATCCCGAAGAGGGCGTTAATGGAGTTATTTTCGGTTTTCATTTCGTCACTATAGGTGGCTCAGTGTCTTTCGCGCATGCGCACTATAAACTGAAAAGGACTCCATTGCCAGCTCAAAAAAATACGTAATTTTTCGCTCGTTAAGACAAATACGAGGGGTGTTCGTTAAATTTTCGCAAACATTAAAAAAAAAGGGTGTATGGATTTTAATGAAATTTGGAGAAAAAAAAATCGGAGATATACTGAACGTATTAATGTTAACAGTATCCGAAATTAATACTCGTACATGTATGCGTGGTTAGTGCATAGTCCATTTGCAAATTCTTTAACATTTTCCCATTGCAGTACAAATTTGCAAAATTTTCAACAATTTCAGAGGACAAATTTACCAGGACACATTTCCTAAATTTTAAACTTTTTCGAGGATCAACTCGCAAAATTGTCAACCTTTTACGAGTAAAGGTAGAAAATTTAAAAAATGTTCAAACTTTTCGTATTACAAATTGGCAAGATTTCCAACCATTTTCGAGTAGCCTACATGTACAGTATTTGTACAATTGGCAACAGTTTCCGATGACGAATTTTCAAAACTTTCCACATTTTCCGAGCACAAATTTCCTGCATTTTCCGAACACAAATTTGCCAAGTATGGGGAACTTGGAAATGTCTGGAAAACTCAGGGAAGAATGGCTTATTTTTGAAAAAGTCAGAGAAATTTAACTTAGTCATGTGGTTCCGTTCCAAAATTAATGCTTCTACATGGCTAGCCCAGGACCCATTTTCCGCGAGTTCAAATTTGCGAAATTCTCCACGTTTTCAGAGTACAAATTTTCAACATTTTCCGCGAATACAAAATGGTCAAATTTTCAACATTTATTCGTGCAATTTTTTCACATTGGTCGGGGAATTTTTTTTTTAAAAACCTGGAAAAGTCAGGGAAGTTGAATATGAAATGAATATGAAAATGCCATATGACGTCGTGTCGAGATCTAATTAGTGAGATGTTATCTCCGAGAGCGTTGTTGAGGCGTGGACTGAAACACCTCCAACAACGCTGGTCTATAGTTTTGTTTTTTAATCGCTCGTTGCGCCACCTCCGTGCGTTTTGTTCGGTTTATGTAGGCTAATGTTCCAGGTTGAATGGCGGAACAACGAGTTCCCTCTAATTGGCCGTGCTTGCCCATCGTTGATGTCATAATGGCTTGACTTTATTGCGCCGCAACACGGAGAATGATGCAAAAACAAGACAGAAGTTTTAATGACCAGACCCTTTTCTGTTTTTCGGACTTAATTATTCATGACTCGAAATGTCATTTGGCTGATGACACCGTGCGTGCAACAGCTGATGCGCCAAAGTGCAATTTTATGGACTGTTATGGCTACGATGTTGTGGACGAGAGCATGTTGCATGCACTTCCGGATTGGTCGACGCGTTCCAAGGAATGACCAACTTTGTAGGAAATGATGAAATTTAGGCTAACTAAATGACTTACAGTAATTATGCCACGAAAAGTTGTCCGGTGAAACTTCGTTAAGGAGGATTCGCTTTATGCGAATTTTTTGGTAGTACTCATGATCATTTCCAGTCTTCGTTATTTAGTCGCATAACGACTGTCTCACTTAGGGGCCATTCAAAAAGGACGTCCACAAAATTTTCCCAAAATTGGACTCCCCCCTACCATCTGTCCGCATTGTGTCCGGTCAATCAGGACCCCCTCCCCCCATTCGGACGTCCGCAACTTGAAAACAAATTGTATAAAGAAAATTTTGAAAGCTTTTCATATTTTTACTCGGAAAACGTAAATATTGAACTCTGAAAAGGTTGAGAATTTGGCCGATTTCTTCGCAGAATCTGTTAGAAATTTTTCCTCGGAAACTGTTGAAAATCTTACAAATCTGTACTCGAAAACAGTCGAAAATTATGATCCTCGGATAATCTTGGAAATTTTTGCAAATTTGTCCTCGAGAAAAGGTGAAAAAATTTGTGAAGATGACCTCGGAAAAAAAAGAGAATTTTGCGAGTTTATGCTCGAGAAAAATGAAAATTTTGCAAATTTATACTGGGAAAATTTTCAAGTTTGAGAATAAACCCTGAGCTTTTTAAGTGCTGTCTTCTCAATTTTTTCCAGGACTGGAGGTACATGTACCCCGTTTACCGACTTTTACAATTTATTTATAATAGAGTACATCAGTATACGCGACATTGTGCTCAATTTCCCTTTTACTTCGGGAACTGATTTTATTTGGTACATTTTTTATCGAGTGGACGTCGGAGTTGGTCATCCATCCCTCCCTCCCTCCACATTGTGTCCGTGACAACCTATCCCCCCGCCCCCCTACACGTGGACGTCCTTTTTGAATGGGCCCTTAGTGCATGTCTACGTATAGTATATGGAACTGGGAAACTATTTCGGCAATTTTCAACAATTTTGCAAATGTTCCGAAAACTTTGCTTTTTTTTTTGTCACTTTTTGCATTTTCGACAATTTTGCTAATATTCAACAATGTTGTGGACTTTTTTTCGAAATTGTTCGCAATTTTTACAACGGTCGAAAAATGTACAACATATCGTCCACTCGATAAAATTGACAAAACTAGCCAACCCTGTCGAAAAATTTGCGAAATTATCGTTAAGTTGCAAAATTGTCCGGAATGTACAAAATGGTCGAAAAATTCGCAAAAATAGCCTCATTCTCCGAGGTCATTTGGTCATAAAATTTAATCATGTTTGAAAATGTTATTCGTCTAATACTTGTTCTAATAACAGGGACTAATGCTACGATATGATTGGCGATTAATGACTAAATTATTTATGACTATTTAGTCGTCAATTTGTTTATTTTTTTTCAATTAATGCCTAAGGTATGGACGAATAATGTTAAGTTTTTTCGTCTTAAGACGAATTCCCAATTAGGAAATTATGAATTTTAGAGATTTCCCTAGCAGTCGTGCGCTGCATGTTTCGTTAAAACGAACTTTAGACAATGAATAAAAATGGAAGGTTATAACGGGGAAATTCCCCGATAAAAGTGGCAGCAACTTCCCATTCATATGCGTGGGGTATGATTTTATCCAAACTTCGATGAAACGTTTAGTTCTTATTGTTGGAAGTCACGTTTTGTCAGACTTCCGATAATACGAACTAATGTAGGCCTACATGTATACTATTTAAACGAATTAATCTCGTCGTCCCTAAATTGAGATTCGTCTTAATGAGGCTCGACTATAAACGGTGGATGTCCGTGAACAGCTGAAATTGATAATAATTCGACCGCTGTTATGAATTCGAGGTAAAAGAACGATGGGTGCAAGGAGACCCCGATGACCTTCACAAAGTCACTTTCAAAAATTCGTAGAAATTTAGTCTAATTGCATTCTTAATGCCCAAATCGTGCCGAATTGTTATTTATTTATGCACATGTAATGTAAGTAAATACATACTGCAATATCAGTCAATTACAAATATTCTTTCTTATTGAAATTAAGATAATTAGCTATGAACATAGCTAAAGTACGTGTATCATTTTCATTTGGAGCCACGGTTGATTTTAAAAATTGCCTTTAATAAATTTTGCAAACTGTGTACATTTTTGACATTGTCATTGTTCAATCAATTTCTAGGGGAACCCTGTGAAATGTTACGAAAGCGAATGCGCATTCTCGTAAGTAATGTCATTATTAACCCTCTCAGTCACACATTATGATCCTCTTATCCGAAATTTTTGAAAGTTTGGAAAATGAAACAATATAATATTATTACAGTATGTTCTCTGAATTTTTTCAGATTTTTTTTATTAACAATTAAAAGTTTTACGAAATGACCCAATTAAATTTCAACAGCTCGAAACAATAGCATAATTTGTGCAAACTTATTTAATTATGACATTTTTTAATCTACAAGATGTGATTTATTAGATAGATGCAAAAAAATTCACTTAAAAGTGTTAGAAATTCATTAAAAATAATGTTATTTTTAAGTTTTTTTACCACTATTTCCTTGGTTATGAGGCTACATGTTTTCAAAATGCTGTCTGTAATTTTCTTAAAAATGTTAGTATAGGATGCACTGCAAGTCTGCATTGTGAAGAGGGGCTGTTCCTCTATACACTAAAGCATTGAAGTACGTGCAACCAAAAGTCCATTTTTTTGAAGCGCTATCATGTTTTAAATGTATGTACCATTTTTGAGACATGGTGACTGAAAGGGTAATTAATGAACATGTAGGTTCCCTATATAAACGGCGGCGCTTAATTCTTTATTGGATTTTTGACGGATCCAAAATTGGCTGTCGTATACGAGCTCTAGATTGGCCAAAAGCAGCTGCTTCGAACCTCCTTGACATTGAAAGCAGTTGCTTATTAATACAATCTCCGCACGACCCTGGACTGCTTTTCGCTATACACGAGGCTACGAATTAATGAGGCTTTTACGAAGCTCATCTCTACGACCTTGACGCCTATATAGCTGAAATGATGGCCAAGTTTTATTGTTCGTTTTATCCAACACGGTCGATGATGGAGGTGTCGCAAATTTCTACGTTGTTTTTGTCGCTCCATTTGGTAGCTTATTTCAATTCGTTTAAGCCAATCGCTGGTGAAAGTTCGTCCAGATTGTGTTTTGAAAACAAAGCAAAAAAACTGTTCGGTAATACGGCTGTTGTACAAGTAATACGCGATTTTGGCGTAACATGTCGAACCTCGTTAAGACGAATCTCAATGAACGTCACGATTTGTTCTTTCAAACCGTTATATATAGTTCGTATTATCGAAAGTCAGAGAAATGTGACTTAATAAGAATTAAAGTAACGTTACATTTTTTTTTTTCATATTCTCTCTTAAGTTCGTTTAAACGAAACGTGGCGCGAATGCTGATGGGGAAGTCGAAAATGCATTCGTTTTAGCCGAATTCGGAGTTCGTCTTAAGCGAAGAAATTCACGTATTTCGTCCATACACAGTTCGTTAAACGGGCATGACGTCATTGGTAAATTCGTAAATTCGATCCACGCATTAATGAAAGTTGGCGAATTGGGCAAATCTCCAAATTGGAATCTAAATTCAGCAGCTTGGTCTCGGTATAATAATGTTTTCGTGACATTTGTTATGACTCGGGGTCACGACATTTAATGCCCTCTACGAGCGCTGACGCATAAACTCACATAATTCAGTGAAACTGAAATGAGTTGATAATTTAGAAAAGATTCTGAATCTTCTACCGTAAAGTCTGTAATTGATTCGGAAGTTATCAATAACTACACTCAAATTGCTACTTCTAAAAATTGTTTATTTTTGAAAAACACTATTACGGGCATTCGCTCGCTATTAGGTGTAATTAGACGCGTACATACTATTGTGATTCGGTATCGATTTCTTTGTGCAGTCTTATTTGAAGTTTCATTTAATATGCAGTAATGGAAAGACAAATCTTGAAAAAAGTCAAGGAAATTCAACGCATTAATGTTATCACGATCGAAAATTAATGTTCACATAATCCGTGGACAAAAATTCTCATCAGTTTTCGAGGACAAATTTTCTACAGTTTTCTTGGAGAAAAATTTTGAACAGTTTTTTTAGGACAAATTTTGAACAGTTTTTCGAGGACAAATTTTCAACAGTTTTTCGAGGACAAATTTTCAACAGTTTTTCGAGGACAAATTTTCAACAGTTTTCGAAGACCTATTCGCAAAATTTTCCAATTTTCGTAAGATAAATTTGCTATATACTGTACAGTAGATTAGTATAATCAACTCGCGGTGTAAGGTCATCTTCGTACATGCAGTATGCGTTCTCGACGAGTGCAAATATTCACGCAAACAGAAATTGAATCGTTGTTTATAAAAGCATAATCCGACGAGTTTGTTTTGAAATCAGGAAGACGACGTTGCACCGTGACGGAGTAACATTTGGTTAAAAAGCAAAAGGATCGATTGCTCAATTAATGCTTCTCTAGACCATAATGTAGAACAATCTGCTTTTGTTTCACCCTGATTCTTAATGGCATTATTAATGCCGCTCTAAATGTTGCCTTACTTCAGCAGGGTACCCCCAGACCTGGAAAATCTGAAAAAGTCAGGGAAGAATGGCTTATTTTGATAAATTCAGGGAAATTCAACGTAGTTACGTTGTTGCCATCCAAAATTAATGCTTCTACATGGTTAGCTCAGGGCCCATTTTCCGAGTAGAAATTTGAAAAGTATTTCACGTTTTCCAAGTACAAATTTGCATAATTTCCATGTTTTCCGTGGACAAATTTTCAATATTTCCCACGTTTTCCGATGACAAAATTGCCAAATTTCCCACGTTTTCCGATAATAAATTTGCAAACTTTTCCACAATTTCCCTGGACAAATTTGAAAAATTTTCCACGTTTTCCGAGGACAAATTTTCAACATTTCAACTTTTTCAGAATACGTGTACAAAATGTTAAAACTTTCAAAATGTTTTCTTGCAATTTTTTTTAAACTCATTTTAAACTTTCGTTGTACGTCTTTAGTAAATTTTGCAAAATATGTCGATTTTTGACATTGTTCACCGCCGTCTTGAAGTTCTGAATTTTGTTTCTTCTTCTTTAATATCCGGGTCTCTCTCGCTGCTTTGAATATTCTTTGTATATTTTCTGAAAAGATACTTTTCTGCGTGGGTATATTATGGATTTTTGCTCCTCAGAAGGCCGTCCTATTTTTCTTATACCTGATTCGATTTTGCTATTTTTAGTCCATTGTCGTTTTCGAGACTATATAGCTTAGCGTCCGCCATTTTTTAATCATATATTGCGCCGAGTATACTCTTTTTCTCGGAGGGATATTTTTTGAAATCGGATACTTTACACGCGAATCAAATTATCTGGAAATACTTTGATTCGTTGCAATCGGACCTCGTTAAGACGAATCTAATGGGGCGCGTAAAGATTGTTCGGTTAAACCGTTTAGTTCGAATTATTATTCAAAAAATAGGTGTTTTTTTTGTTTGTTTTTTTTCGAAAAATTTGCGAGTGTTGCAGCCCTTCCCATTCATAGAGGTGAGGTTGGATTTCATTCAAAGTCACGTTTCGTTCGACTTCCGATAATACGAACTACGGTTTAAACGAATACATTTTCGACGTAATATTTATCGTTAAATAAATCGGGGTTTCCCCATGCCTGGAAAGGTCAGGGAAATTCCACGTATCGATGTTGTCACAATCCAAAATTGATGCTTCTACATGTACGCAAACTTTGCAAACTTTTTAAAATTTTGCCAGCAAAAGTTTGTCAAATTTTCAACCATTTCAGAGAACAATTAGTTTGTAAAATTGTCAACAGTTTCCGAGGACAAATTTGCCAAAATTTTCCTTTTCCGAAACCAAATTTGTACAATTTTCAACAAGTTCAGAGGACCAATTTGCAAAATTCTCAATCTTTTCAATGTACGATTTTTCAAAACTTTGAAAACATTTTCCGAGTACAAAGTGTCAAAATTCTCAACAGTTTCCGCGAGCCCTAAAATTTGCAAAACTTTCATAGACGATTTCCGAATACAAGTTTCCCGAACAGTATAATTTTAACTGCCTTCGAGTATAAATTTTCAAAACTTTCAGAGTACAATTTTTCAACACTTTCAGAGAACAAATTTTCAATACTTTCAAAGTACAAATTTTCAACACTTTCAAAATTTGCAAAATTTTTATGCTAATGTTTTTGTTTTTAAATTTCCAACGTTTTCCTACAGATATGTTAATTTTGAAAATATCGAGTAATTGCATGTCCCGTGTCGATTTTGCAAAATCGTGGATGGACATACTGTACGTCCATTTCTACATTGTCGATCACTGCAGATCAGAGAAATTCGTTTAAAATTAACCTATAGAAAAATCCGAAAAGTTGAATATGAAATTTGTGGGGTTTTGAATCTGTAAACAGTGCTCGCTTCATTCGAGTAAAAAATTGACATTGACGTAGAGTGTGAGTAGTCCCAGAAGAAAGAAGCAATGCCATTGAAAGGCGTTGTTTTTGGCACCATTTACGATAAATTTCATTCGTTTTTCCCTCGATTCAAAGCGTAGAAAGTTGAAATTCTCAAAGGCCCAATTTGATTATCTTTTATTACGATGGTATTTTTCGACGTTATACATGTACATGTACATTATATACGGAATAAAATCCTACATGTATATCGAAAAAGGCAACGAAAATGACCTTTGCCCTTTGGCGGAATGTTGGAGGATTATCGGAAATGAAATTTTCCGCACTATGTCCTTTAATGGACTTAGTTTGTGCAATAAGTGGACGAATATTATTATTGTTATTATTCGACGCAGCGTCATTAATGATGTGGCCAATTAACCCGAATAAAGCACCACCGGTTTAATAAAACGGACTGCGAAGTTTAATCACACCCTCGTGGACGCCATCAGTAATAATGAAAGTACTCGGGTGTGTGTTGATGCACGCGTTCTTAATTTAATAACTTCGTATACGTCATTTGCTGTTATGGTTTTATTAACCCCCATTTGGAGAGGCCTTTGACTGCGGGAGCCCTCGAATGTGTTGCGCTGAAATATGGAAATTTAAAGTTTTGGCAGAATTGAGCGTTGACTAACTTCTACATTTAGAGTAAATGAACCGAGTCGTGCACATGTTTGCATCATTTCGTTAAATTTGTTTTTTTTATTTATTAAAGACGTGCGAAAGTTGTACCGTGAAACCTAATTAAGAACAGAGTTCCCCAAAACCTGGAAAAGTCAGGGAAGACTGGTTTCTTTTGAAAAAGTCAGGGAAATTCAACGCAGTCATGGAACTGGCGATCCAAAATTAATACTTCGTGGTTAACTCAATGTGCAATATTTTCTACGTTTTCCGTGTATACAAATTTGCAAAATTCTCCAGGTTTTCCGAGGACAAATTTGCAAACTTTTCCACGTTTTCCAAAGACAAATTTGCAAACTTTTCCACGTTTTCCGAGGACAAATTTGCAAACTTTTCTACGTTTTCCGAGGACAATTGCCAATTTTCCGCGTTTTCCGAGCACAGATTTTCAACATTTTCAAACATTTTCCGGCTACAAAATTGTCACATTTGTTACAATAATAAACAAATGTTCTGTTAGTTTTAAAAATTGTCGTTAGTAAATTTTGAAAACGTATTTTCCAGTATCGATTTTGCAAAATATGTCAACTTTTCACATTTTCATTGGTCAGGGAAATTTTTTTAAAACCTGGAAAAGTCAGAAAAATTGAAATTGAAATTTCTGGGGAACCCTGAAGAATTGCTTAAGACGATAGTACGAAATCATTTGAAGACTCCGTTGGACGAATGATATTAATTTCTTCCGTTAAGACGAATTCCGACATACACATTATCGGCTAGAAACGAATGAATTTTCGAGTTCCCGAGCATTCGCGCTGTTTCGTTAAGACGAATTTTAGATGATGATGTATGAAAAAAAGTACGATAACTTCGTTTTGTCTGACTTTCGATTTTGACGAAGGGTTAGTCGAAACGTGCGATGACTTTGATAACTCGAGCTAATATAGTTTTATTTCGGAGTGTTAATGTAAATAAACACTAATAATATTTCTTTATTTTTAGGCAAGCACAAATTTTTTCACAAATGGAGGACAGGTGGCGACACTGTGAAAGACGGTAAGAATGCATTTTATCATATTTAACACCAGTATAACCACTGCATTACATGTAGGCCTACATGTACTTTGACAAAACCTTCGAGTACGTCACATTTTCGACGTTAAATTGATGTATTTTTCTAACAATATTAATAAATTGTATTCGAAAATGAATAGGTATATGGGAAGGTTAACAAATAAACGTTTATTTTTATGACCACATATTTTTATATTTCAGTCATAAACAGTATACAATGTACCTCCAGACCTGGAAAACCTGGTAAAAAATTTGTAAAATTCTCCAGGTTTTCCGAGTACAAATTTTCAACGTTTTGCGAGGAAAAAATTGCAAAATTTCACACATTTTCATAGAGTAGGCTACAATTTTTCAACATTTACCGAATACAAAATTGTCTTGAAAAACATTTGTTCTATATTGATATTCAAATTTGTCATTAGTACATTTTGCAAAATATGTCAATTTTTGACGTTGTTATTGGCCAGGGAAGTTTTTTTTAAAACCTAGAAAAGTCAGGGAAGTTAAAAATGAAATTTCTGGGGAAACCCAGGGACTACATACAGTATCTCATTTTACTCCGTCATTGTAAATTCGCGAAAACTCGACTATTTAAACGGTCATCTAGCATGACCGCCATCTAACGCTCGATGCGAGCAACTCTTGAAAACTTGAAAATAACATAATTGTCAGAATCTAATCTTAGTTATTTAATGACTTCGTGGAAATGCTTAAGGCGTGCTTTTTTATATACTGTATACATGTATTTTGTTGTTGTTTTTGAAAAAACAAAAAAATCATTGTTTACGAGTTTTCCTACTTCTTTATTAAACGGTAGATTTGTGGCCGGATGTGAAGCCTCTTTAAAGCGCATCAAATGTCACGTTCTATAAAGTGGTGGGTGAGGGGAGGGGGGGGATCCAAGACTCGTTTTGGGTGACATGACACAATAGCGTTATCGTCGTTTCGCTTAATGCTCAGTTTTATTCAGAAAAATGTTCACTTTCGTGCGTTTTGTAATTATTTCCGCATTTTTTTCCAAGATACATATAACCCTTATCTGCGATTGTTTGCATTTCGTTATAAGTGGAGGACACTCGAGGACATTTAATGGTCTCGAATTTTCGAGCATTACATTTAAGCATTCGAGCATAAACTGTTTTCGTGAGTCTTTGCAAAGTACTAGGTTTTTTAAACACCTGGCCGCCCGAAGCAACCTTATCAGTAAGAGCAGCTATCGAATAATGAAGTTGAGCTGAGCTTTGGACTCGCTTTATACGAATTTCTGATAGTACAAACTCATTTTAAGTCCCCGTCCTCTTATAAGGACGAATAATGTTAATTTTCGGAAATTCGAGTATTGCAAATTTTGGGAGGAATGAATGAATGTTTGAGATTCGAAGCATTCGCGCTATGTTTCGTTACGACGAACTTTAGACATAGGAAACAAATAAGTACGTTATAACGGGGAATTTCCCCCGATGAAGTTGCAGCACCTTTCCGATCATACACTGTACCTGTACACTGTATAAGTAGGGGAGGATTTCATCCAAATGTCGTTGATTATTCCTTTCCCAGTACAAAATGGCGAAATTTTCAACGATTTCAGAGGACAAATTCACACAATTTGCCACGTTTTCCGAGATCAAATTCGCAAAATTTGCCAAGTTTTCCGGGCTCAAAATGCTTTCAAGTACAGATTTGTAAAATTTTCAACTGCTTTCGAGTACAGATTTGTTTCCACCACAGATTTGTAAAATTTTCAAATGCTTTCGAGTACAGATTTGTAAAATTTTTAACAGTTTACAAGAAAAATTTGCCAAACTTTCAACATTTTCCGAATACAAGTTTGTAACATTTTTAAAATAATGCTAATTTTGTAAATTTTTTGAAATTTTCAAACAAATATTGATGTTAACTTCGCAAAATTTTTAACAAAAAATGTTCATGTTAATTTTGTAAAATTAAAAAAAAATGGCATGCTAATTTCGTACATTTTTTACAAATACAACAAATGAGTAAGCTAAAATATATGAGATAGAGAAGACCAAATTTTATTTAAAATTCTGACGCAATTTTGGACAAAAGAAATATTGACAATATCGAGTCGTACGATAATTTCCGAACAATTTCGTAAAATGCAGTTCTTGGATTTTCTAGTTCACGACATAGTTATTTCCAATTTCATTCACATTAAAGCCTAGCATTTTCGTCCAAGAAAAAGTAAAATTATGCTACTAACTCAATTAACCCGCATGTTTGGCAGTTTTTTTAAATCGTTGTTTGGCTTTATGTGAGGACATTGAGGTCCAGCGGTATCGTGCCCTGTTATCCAAATTATTTCAAGCAGGTGTCCAAAGTTTCGAGGTATCCAGTGTGACATAAATGCATTACTCTGGAGAAAATCGTGAAAGTGGGGTATAAATACAGCGCATTTAGCTGCAAAACTATGTTAAGGGGACGAATGAATCGATCGGCGTCATGTCGCCATCTAGCGAGGTGTTCAAAAGACTTTCATTTTCTTATCACAGGTTTTAATAGTCCGAATTCAGTCCCATACTTACTGTATGTAAAATATCTTGCGGTCGAGTCTCGATCCTTTCACCATATTTTATTTCTTCAAATTTTGACATATTTACATAAAATATCTCCAGGCTGTTTTTTGCTGATAATAGACAGGGTGTCCCCCAATCATGGAAAAGTCAGGGAATACATAACCGAAGAATGATTTATTTTGAAAAAGTCAGGGAAATTCAACGTATTAATGTTACCACAATACAAAATTAATGATTCCCAGTGCTTTACTCGGGGCCCGTTTAATATTTTTTCGAGAACAGATTTTGCAAAATGTTGAGCAGTTTCCAGGGGCAAATTTGCAAATTTTCAGCAGTTTCCGAGGGCAAATTGCACAATTTTCAGCAGTTTCCGAGTATGCGAATTTGCAAAACTTTCTACATTTTCCGAATACAAAATTGTCAAGTTTTCTAAAAAAAAAAAATGTAATGCAAATTTTTTTAAAATTTTTTTTATCTTCAATTCAATTGGTAAATTTTGCAAAATCCTGTGTCGACTTTGCCAAGTATGTCAATTTTTGACATTGTCATTGGTCAGGGAAATTTTTTTAAAACCTGGAAAAGTCAGGGAAGTTGAAAATGAAA
>JAQGAO010004928.1:0-14316 GCA_034697705.1 Ommatoiulus sabulosus
ATTTACATAATAATATAATCGCTATGCTAGTAGTTTAACAATATTAATAAAAGAAATTCGATCATGTGTGTGTTAAGGTGCTAAAAAGCAAAGTGAGTTTTATGGTTTATAACTCGTACCATGAAATAAATAATACTCACGAATGTAACTGATTTATAACAATTCAGCCAAACGTATCAAAATAATATCTCAAAACAGCATATATCTTTTAACTTCTGAAACATTAACGTTTTGGAAAACTGTTCCCTAATCATGCTATCTGCCAAAACTCGAGATTGGTGTACACAGTTCGTAGCACTTTTGCATTCTATAGACTATAGAAGGTGATTCAACTCTGGTATGGATTTACGCATTTATATCAAATATTAGTAAATAATATTCGAACGTACATGTAACAGACGTTATTTGTTATTGCTAGTTACCTGCTTTGCTCAAGGTAAAAATAAACCAAGTATTTAATGGAATATTTTTGAAAATATGGCATAAAGTTGATCTCCTCGAATCTAATTTTTACGATGTTGAAAATTTTGTTTAAACTGGCCAAATATATCAAACTAACTTCACGCACATTTGTGATTTCTTTTTGTCACACATATGAACGTCAGTTTGACCATATCTTCTGTTGAATTGTGTTTAATATTCGTGGACTTTTGCGGAAACTTATCACTACTGGGCTTGAGTTGTAGGCTATCTATTTTTAACAATACTCTCTTCATCTCCTATTTTCTTATCCGAAACTAAATAATTGAGTCTGGACATTTTCGGCATGTACAATATCTTATGCATTTCAAAACAATAGCTAGAACATAGTAAGAACACTTAGCAGAAGTACTTCAATCAAAAAAAAAGTTCGCGATTTATATCTTGGGTTTAAGAAATCGATTTTTTATTTTGATACTTTGAAAGTTTGCCAGGTATTTTCAAGTCACGAAGTTCACCTTGTAGTTAATGTCTGAAAGTCATGGTGGAAAAATTCTAAATTATTCTTAAAATGTTAATCTTTCTGTTGAAATTTATTGATACTGAACCTCTGTCTATAATAATGCATCTGAACAACCAAAAATTTTAAATAAAAAGTTACTCATTTTATAGTCGTCTATTTCGACCGCATCCCTGTAAATTGTTCTATATAATCTGTTTGTTTTCAGATTAAAGATATATTATCACGACCCAAAAATCGAGTGACTCTTAAAAGATCATGAAATTCTTCTTTATTGATGGCTTGTGATATACGATCGTTGAATGAACTTAAAGATAATATTTCATTTTCCATTGGTTCGTTTAAATAGGCCAATGGCTCGAAGTCTTCACAGTAAAAAATTTCCGTAAATTTTACGGAGAAATGCCGTAAAGTTTTAAGAAATTTACTTGTATAATACAAATATGTCAATTTTCCGTAAATTTTACGGAGAAATGAAGTAAAGTTTTAAGAGATTTACCCGTATAATACTAATATGTCAATTTTCTGTAAATTTTACGGAGAAATGCCGTAAAGTTCCTTTAGCACGCAGTACACTTGAATAAATTAAAACGGTTCACTTGCAAAAGTAAAATAAGTGGTGGAATAAATTCCATTTGTTCAATAGCCCTAAGTTATAAAGATTATATAGGTCGTATCAGCACATACACTGTATAGTTCAAATTTCCTTCCCGACTATCTTAAGCCCTTTAGGCTAGGCTAGAAATAAAGGTCTTTCTAGGTTGGAAACGACTTGATTCAACGGCCTTCTTCATGAGCGAGTGTTATCTGATTTTCGACTGTCTAAAAATTTCTATATAATTATTGAACTTTAGAAATTCGATTAAAATTTTTGACACACGAGAAATTCGAATAAAATTTAGATAAAGTATCTGGACATTTTCGGATAATTAAGGAAATTTCCAAAAATGTTTATTAAATCGAGAAGGTGTCGAAATTTTAACTGTAAAATCATAGGCCGGAGAGATATGCGATCTAATAAATACATCGACGAAAACTCAAGCTCTTTCGGGCATTTTCAATGAAACAAAATTGTTCGTATATAAAACAAGATTTAAGATTTGAAAAGATTGCTTAACACATTCGTCAGTGCAAAATATGCGATTAAGTATGATTTTTATGAAGATAGAAAAAAAGTGTTTTTCTATTTTTAAATAAGAATTGCAATATTATTACACCGGTGAAAAGCTAAGAGCGAAACTTAATGCGCCTGCATTTTTTTAATTTTTTTTTCCTCAAAATTCTTAAATTAAAATTTTTGAACATTTGCAGTGTTCACAAAAACACACGACACTGTACAAGAAGCCAGAACAAAAAATAAATAACATTGCTTTGTTCGACCGTCCAAAAAATGTTATACAATTGTTGGCACTTCAGAAATTCGAATAAAATTTAGAAAAAGTATCTGCATGGACATTTTCGGATAATTAAGGAAATTTCCAAAAAGGTTTTATTGAATCAAGAAAGTGTCGAAATTTTAACTGTGAAATAAAATCGAAATTCCAGATTATTACGAACTATTACAAAAAATTAATTAAATAAACATCGAATAATATGTTAACATTTTTGGCCAATAGGCCTATATCAGATCATCTTTTATGATTTATGCTCCTCTCAAGCATTCAGAGCAATTTCTTGAAATTTCGAGCATAAAACTGTACCAGAAATTCAATGTATTGAGCTTGTCTCTTCAAAATAATGAAAGACGCAGCTTCTGTTTTTTTTTTTCCATGAACTCAATTCGTGATATTTCAATACGAAATACTTTCTACATAAAAAACGCACTTCAGAAATTCTAATAAAATTTAGACAATGTATCTGGATATTTTCGGATAATTAAGGAAATTTTCAAAAATGTTTTATTGAATCGAGAAAGTGTCGAAACTTTAACAGTGAAATCATAAAATCGACAATCTAGATTATTACAAACTATAAAAAATATAAAATTTAAAAAAAACCATCGGTAATTCGAAAAATATGTGGACATTTTTGACCAATATATCAGATCATCTTTTATGAACATGCTTAAAAGAGTACTTATTTCACCATATTTATTTGTCAACAAAATGTCAAAAAAATAGCACTTTATTATTTGTCCATGGTAGACAAAGATAGCAACCTTGACTCTCCATAAGAAATACATGGAGAGTTAAGGATTGCTTATAGAGTACCAAAAGGAGAAAGACGTTGGCTGTATCTAGGCCAACAGGATAGAGTTTGGGGACTATTGCCAGAGGCATTGGTCACTAAAATAGTTTGCTAATTAGGGCTGTGAAACAATTTAGGAACAATACAAGGGAGCATTTGGGCAAGTGCATGATTGACCAAGGATGGATGCAGTGCGTGTTTTAACTTTCAAGCAAGTTAAAATGAAGTTCGATAAACTGTGGTAAGTTTTTTTATTATAAATTTTTTTGTATAGCGCACAATTAGAATAACCGTTAATTTATACTTGGAAAACGTGTGAATTTGGAAAGTATGCACTCGGAAAACGTGGAAAATTTTGCATGTTTTTAGGCCTACTTGGAAAACGTGCACCATGGCAATTTTTGTTTTTTTCTCAGTAAACGTGGCGAATTTTGCAAGTTTACACATGGAAAACGAGGACAATTTTGCATGTTAGGTTATACTCGGAAAACGTGAGAATTTTGCAAGTTTGCACTCGGAAAACAAAATGTTAAATCAGCTATTTCTTTCCAAATAGGAATAGAACAATGAAATGCAGGTAAATTAAGGCAGTTAAGCCTACTTCTTGCATGAGCATGTGTTGAATAGAACATATGATTTACTAAAGTCATGAAATTTGAATTATATCAGATGTTTACTCTTGTTTGTAAGTTAAGACTTTCTAAAAATATTATTAGTTATTAATATATGAAATTAAATTTTGCAGTCTGAAGTTTTTCCAGAGCATCACATAACGCACATTATCTGCATTCGCCATCGTTTGGAGGGACATTTAATTCGGCCAAATTTTCCCCTTTTTATTTAAGTAAGGCTTGCTTATCTGATTTTCTTTCTCTAAAAAAAAATATATTGCAGTAACACACTTGTTTTCTTGTTTAAGGTATTTGGTCTTTTTTGGAGGAGTCTTTTCCATCTGGTAGTAAAGCACCTACAATACATGAAAATGCAGGGATTTCTACAAGGTAGGTGTTTAAGGAAAGAAATTTTCTCCAAATTGTCATTTTGAATGTATAGTAATACAATATAATATACATGTAGTTAATTTCGATTTTTTTCAGTTCTTCACTTGTAATTGCAGAGTCAGCGCCCATGCAAAAACACCTGTGGTATGAATTTGTTATGAAAAACTTTGTATTTCAATTCAACTATTTTGTGTGATTTATTAAATTATAAATGTAATAAAATATTAGGTGACATCTGTAAAACTTATTATGATTTTGACTTTTTTACACTGTAACACTACATATTTCTTCCGTAACTTCAACAGAAAATTCCGTTTTAAAGATACATGCTTCTTCCGTACTTTTACGGAAAATTCAGTTTTAAAGCTACACGTTTCGTGCGTAAGTTTCACGGAAAATTCAGTTCTAAAGCTACGTGTTTCTTCCGTAACTTCTACGGAAAATTCAGTTTTAAAGATACATGCTTCTTCCGTAACTTTTACGGAAAATTATGTATTAAAGCTACATGTTTCTTCCGTAATTTTTACGGAATATTCCGTATTTCATACGGAAGGGAATTTTCCGTATTTCACACGGACGGAAATTTTCCGTATTTTATAAGAATGAAATTTTCCGTATTTTATACGGAAAACCAATTTTACGGAAGTCCGTAAATTTTACGGAAAATGTGCCGTCAACTCTGTTGCCGGTACTTTTCCGTAGATTTTACGGAAATTTTTTTTACTGTGCAGTATACAAATTAGTTTCCTTACTGGAGCGTTCTATAACTCGCCAGTTGGAAATGCAATTTACATTTCCAAAATTCCAGATCCATTTGGAAAATGGTGAATGATTATGTAATAATTTGGCGAAATTTCCACGTAAATATATGCCCCCTACCATATGGCATTTAGTTGCTGACTGTAGGGTACTGAGTTGAATTGAATTGAAATAATGATGGTTTTTCCACCAGGAACAATGCGGTCGTATAATGTATGTAAAATAGTAACTATAACGTGCGCTAAATTGCCTTAAATTTCATTAAAAATGATCACTTGACCACATTCAGCTAATTTTTGTGTGCTTTTCAGACAGTGCGTTTACCTTAATTGTTTGCCCCTTAATTGTTGTGAATTGTTGCATGCACTGTATGCCATTTTCAAATTTCGAACGAATTTTGATTTTTTTTACTTCCGGTATAGTGGAAACGATTGCAATTATCTACGCAATCGATCGCAATTATCTACCAAGAACAATTGGCGTTAATTTGTTCATTGTCGCCAATAACCGGAAGTGATAAAAATGTTGTTACGCGAAAGCTATGGAATTTGCAATGTTGCTATTCGTTACTGTCCTCGAAATCGAGAGCAATTCTTCGAGAGGAGCAAAGTTAAAACAATAAAAAATTACTTCTTAATTTCACTTGATATGAAAGTGCGATTATTAGGTCAATGACCACCCTGTTTTGATATCAGATGCGACGCGTGTTTATTATAATTAGTATTGAAAGATAGTTGGCAGTTGAGGTCTTGTATTACGTCAATTGAAAATGTGACATAAAATCAATTAAAATGATGGAAGCCGGTTTCTAAAAAGATGTTGTTTGTTAAGTATGATTCTAAACCAATGGAATTTTCAAAATCCCCCAAATTGCGAGATAAAAAAAATGCCAGTGTTGCATGCGCTGTACTTACTCATTAAAATGCATAGCAATAAAAATAGAAACTGCCAATTTTGCTGTCTGCATATGGGCCATTTCGTTTAAGTTATTTCCATTTTTTTCCCTTAAATAACCAGGGCCATATCCCCCAAATTATGCGAAATTAAAAAATGCCCGAGTGTTTCATGTGCAATGCAGATTATTTTATACATTGGCGGTATCCTTAAAATGCATAGCAATTAAAATGTAAACTGGTAATTTTGCTGTCTGCGTATGAACCATTTCTTTAAATTTATGTAGCAATATTATTCAATTTTTTTTCTTAAATAACCAAGACTTCAAAAAACACTGAACTAGAACTTGATTCGCAATTGGCACGTCCCAGTTTCTGCACACCAACGAATAGCACGGGCCAGCGGGCTTAGCTGACCAGTCTATAATTATGGCCAGTTTTGGGGGTTTCGTGTCAATGTTAAGCCTGCCCGAATATTCTTCGCACGGATTGTATAAAAACGTATTAAATAAACCAAAGAGATAAAAACGATTAATCTCCATTGCAAATGACACAGTTAACTAAATCTGAGGCTTACACGCTTTTTTCTGTTAATATTTCAAAGTTAATGGGAGGAAGGCATAGACTGGCTCGATAAGCTAAAGTAGGTCAGCTTTGGTGACCAATTAAAAGCGTAATGAAATGAGCACAATGGATTTCGGGAAATTTAAAAAAAAAATTCGGATTACCGAAATTATTTTGAATAATAGGTGTCTGCTGAAGAAAGTGTTTCGTTTCTTTTCCAGACATTTGTGACCGTTCTTAGTTTAGACCCGCTAGTTAATAAAGATAACAGTCCGTTAAATTACGTAGCCCAACCACTAAACATATTAACGTCCCAGCAAGCATCAATTGATGATCCAATACTGCCCACAAGATTATATTCACGCTCTTTTGGACAGTGTTGGAATGTTTAGAAAGCTTCAACATAGTCTCTCGATTTTGGTAAAAACATTAGGTATGATGTTGCTGGCGTCGTTGAATTTCTCCACAATTTTTCGAAATCTATCTTTATATAAAACTCGGGGAAAGTTTGCGAAACAAGATTCCGTCATTGAAGATTTTTCAGAATTTGACACAAGAAACTTCAATCACAAAGTGTATTCGAGTTTTAAACTAAAACATAGTATACCGTAGTTGAAATATTGCTAGATTGCAGTTTAAAATGTAATCATAGAAATTTTGAGGCAAGGGAAAAATTTTGAATTTCGCAGAAGAAAGTGATTGATATGACGAATGTACGAAATACTTGTCGAAAGCTATAATTTTAGTATTTTATGCACATTTTATACGAAAGTGATTGCATTTTATAAGCTTTAAATTAACTTTTCAAAACTAATTTTTACGATTTGGTCGATCTCTTTACGAGAATTCGTATAGTACACCTTTCTGCATGAAATCTTGTTCAGAAATACAACGAAAATTCTAAAAATTGTAAATGATTTCATTTTGTAAGTATCTTTTTCGACCTTTCATGATTTTTCAAAACTTAGCTATTAATCGTCTTGGATATCTTCAGATCTCCGTGCTTGGCTATGAGCAAGAAATCGTCTTAACCTGGCCAACTTCTATCAAAAATGCATAAACCTAGATGATCGGACGGCAGAACGCCGTTTCGTTCGTCCGTTCTCAATTTTAAGGTCAAATCGAATTGGGCAAGTTTTCACTTTCACGCATTTTGAGGTCAAGCCCGGAGCATTAAGCGAAATGAATGTTACCCCTCGCTGGGGGCTGAAGGTGTGGTTGTTGGGGGTTGTCGACGGATTACAAACTGACCCACTGTCCGTTTGCGGGTCCACTGGCCCAAATAAGAATGGCGGTTTTTACAGCTTTTATGCAAAATCGTTGCCATTCGCCCCTGGTCAACCTAATCCCATCATAAATTCCATCAAATGGGGGGACTCCCGTCGGGCAGAAAAACGAAAGTAGTTTTCCAGCGTCGTTATGTGGGTCACGTGGACAAAATCGTGCTATACTGCCTATGTATTTATTAAAACTTGAAGTAAACATTTTTCCAGATGGGTAGCTTTGGTCACGTTCGCAATGCATGTTCTGATGATGCATGCAAAGTTTTATTCACTATAATTAATGCCTATAACATGTAAGTTCGAGGTCACGGACTGAACTAATCCCAAAACTGGGCAAATAGTCCAGAACAAAAAAGAACCTGAATCAAATAGTATTTTTGCAGGACTTAAAAATAAGTCAATCAACAAACAGATAACGCATCGTCCAAGGTGTTTCCTCCATTTAGTTAAGTTATAGCCTAGATTGATTTTTCGCCAATAGAACGAATGAAGTCAAGTGATACTGGCATACTGACTAAATTTGCATAAGGTGAAACTGCAACTAAGCAATGATACTCAATTGAGTATTATCTTTTAGTTTCGATCATCTTAATCCTGCATATTGTGTAAAGTTCGGTTCAAATAGTGCAACATGTACTGTACATGTAGATAATCAAACTCGTACACTCTTGATCGATTTTAAGAGTAGAATGGGTGCAAATTGGTACTGGGACATCCTGAAGGTGGGTTTTGTGATTTTTTGTGTAAAATATATTCTGCACTTTACTTAGCTTAGAAAATCACGACTTAATTTTTTTTTCAGGTATGAAATTATAGGGAAAAGCCCACTCCAAAATTTCAGAAAGTTTTGACTCAAGCTCTTGGAACAGGATATTGGTCCTCCCATTCAGTAAGTGGGGCTAATTCCGGATATAATGTCGTAAAAATTTGTGGAAAAAAAATACTCTTAAGTAAAGGGCAAGCTCAAGGCACTCTCGGTATTTCCTCGATTTAATTTTCAGGGAAGTCCCAGATTAACTCCGAACCCTTGCTAAAGCTTATAACCGTTGCAATTTGCGTGTCTTAACGATGATCTTATCTGAAAGGTCGTCCGTCGAAAATGGCAGGTAAAACGTACCTTTTCATTATGCATTGTTTTTACCTCATATATAGTGGAGAATGGAAGGATTTTCCCATTCACGCACCTGGACAAATCCGGAAACACGATTTTGTCTATATTGTTCTGAAGGTGTAAAATAATTAGTGGTATAAAAAACTAGAAAAAAATCGTGTGCGCATAGCAAAGATGACTAAACAACAGTTGAAACGTGCGATAATTTGTAATTCCGAAATTGCTTGAGGTAGACCAATAGAATAAGCTGGACGCTTCTTTTTTATTATCATTCGAATAAATCGTTCATGATATTTTTAATTATGCTGTGATAAGGTGATAAGTACTATAAATGGTTTCGATACCAACGCACCAAAACTATTTGAGGGGTGACACATGTCCGACAGAAGCTTGGCAGTCGTGAAACCAAATGTGCAAAAGTAATGCATTAATTTGTTTAAAAAGATCGATCACCTTAAGTGTTTTTTTTTAAAAATCAATTTGCCTATCTATTTTGCACACAAAATCATGACTGCCTAAAGTGCCATTCGCAAAACTTTTGTCAGTCAATGTACGTACCACTATTATAAAAACTGAGAAACGAATTCGTGTTTATGCTGCAACCAAGGAATTGATAAAAATACAAATATTATTTTCATGTAATTTATGTATTTATCATCATGATTATTTTCATGTAATTTATGTATTTATCATCATGATTATTTTCATGTAATTTATGTATTTATCATCATGATGATTTTCATGTAATTTATGTATTTATCATCATGATTATTTTCATGTAATTTATGTATTTATCATCATGATTATTCTCATGCATGTCTACAACCATGCATTGCACAAATGTAAGACAGGGAAGCTCGCAGTAGTTTCTTGAGTTAGGTAAAAGGTACGTGTTCCCCAGGAACACAGGGAGCTTTCCTGCCATGAGTTCTTGCAATGTATGGTTGCATACGTGATTGACACCAAAATGCCAACTGTAACTTCGCGACTGATACTTAAATGTTGCAAATACACACATTACACCAATTTCACGACGTCATACAACTTTCTAATTGGACTTTCCTGAATCTTTAAAGTTAAATGTTTTAGACTCGCACAAGCAGGTGTTATTTTTTAACAACAGTCAATGACCCTAATAAAGTCATTGCCGATGTAGGACAAGGGCGTAATAAGACACTTTTTCGGATAACATCCTAACGTTCGTAAATGCGGATAGCTTTGTCCATAAGCTGAGGCGGTGCCATAAAATAGGATGTGCGTATACTGTATATATGCGTTTTGTTCGTACGTTGATTGTTCAAGAATTTTCAAAGTTTGACTATATTTGACTTACGTTTTCATTTTGTAACGCCAGGACACCTCTCCTGACTGTTATTGTTGACAATTCTTTAAATGGGTTTTCATTTAATCGGTTGTGGCGTCATGGTACAGGTGTTCGTTTATTTGCGGGGGAAATTCCCCTCAGGGAATAAGATGGGTTACCCACTTGACCTACATTTTCTCGTTTTTCTTTACGGGGTGTTTCAATAAAGGTTATGTAACGGCATTTAGTTTTTTTTTGTTTGCAAACAAGCGGCCCGTCGGAGGGGGTCTCCTTTTTCTCGATTCAAGAATGCGTGAATTAGGTCCATAAAAAATAAATTAGGTCCATAAAAACTGGAATTTGCGATGGGTGTAATTCTTTAGAACGCTGAGTTTGATTAATGGAGGTGGCTGTTTTTGGTCGAGTTTTAATACTTTCCAGTTTAAGAAATTAAAACACTAATGGTTTCTCGTGTATTTTATGCGTGCACATCGTTATTTTTTGCTTAAATGTTTGCACAATTATGAAATTTTCTCCGATTCTAATTGACCTACTTGTTTATCTCGGATGATTTGAAATGATTCTGTAACTCTCGTTCTGCATCTCGAAACCTGTACCTCCTCGAGATATTTTTGAAACTGGTCAGTCGCGCTGTTGTGGGTCCACTCTAGGACCAAAATTTACATTAATTGCAGTTATGAATCATACGCTATAATCAGTTTTGGATGCGTTCAGACGACATCGCTAAGTGTAACGGAAAAGGTCACCAAACTCTAAATTAACGTAACGAGCTTTGGAATGATACCTTTTGGGTGCCCTTGTTTTTGCGCCCCACGTCAATATTTCGAAATCTAAAATTTTCTGGGGTTGACTGTAGTTTTCGTAATTTGAAAAATGTTAATTAAAAGGCGCGGTTAGTAGATTAGGTAAAAGGTATGCACATTTCGGTGAAGATATACCGTTCATATGTGTAGTTTTGACTAAAAATTCACTAGTTTTGTTTTGTTTACTGATGTGAAAATTGTGGTAGCGAATTACTCGGAATTTTTTAAAAAGTATTAAAGTTTATTGGATTGTTTTATGAGTTTAACAAAATAGTGTTCGAAGGTGATTATGAAAATGTTTTTTTTTTTAAATATAAACTGTATAGGTAAATAATTCCCAATTGTAGATACAGTAGAACCTCTATTCTGTCAACTAATTCGAACCAGGGTGGTTGACAAAATCGAAAAGTTGACAAAATGGAGGTTGAAATTCCAACCAATAGAAAACCAATTTAAAAAATAGGAAACAAGTCAATTAAGTATTCAAAGTTATTTTATCACATTACATGTACGTATATATCACTTTTATTGGGCAGGTTTAAAAAAATCATGAATCTTCTTCTGTTTCCCCATCTTTATTTTTTTTTGTCAAAGCCAAATCCCTTATTTTGTAGTTGAAATAGCTGAACTACTGCTATGAGCAGGGATCAAACGAGGTACCCTAATGTATTTAATTAATTTTCTTATGGTTGAGGCCTGCGTCAGCCAAAAAACTAACCGTTTGGTGGGCAGGAGCCACGTGCTGATGAGTTGACATAATAGAGTGTTGACATATTAGAGGTTGACATAAGAGAGGTTCTACTGTAACTGAAATACTGAAATTTTTATCGTTGAAATTTTAGTGATATTAGAATGCAAGTTTCCGAAACGTGCGTTAACCTGCTTTCCGTATCGCAAATTTCCAGTTTCGGAAACAAAGTTTCGGTGAAGTTTCCTTGGTGTGTATACCTAGGTACAGCTCTATGAGCAACGACAACAACTGTCGACTCAAAACATGACGTTGCGACGCCAGTTTTTAGGCAAATTGATTAACTATTATCTTATTTATCTACACGGAAATTTTATTAGCCAATTGGGAACAGGCTTTGCTATTTCTACGGTGAAGTCAAAACGGGAAAGCACCTGAATGTTACCTGATGAATGTCGATGGCGACCTTGCATGCGTAAAATGTGCATATGTCCAGTTTTCAAGTCATGATTCTGCGGACACTGATGACGCTGTTCTCACCCTCAGCGAAAAATTGCGTCCTTAAAAATTACATCCTTAAAAATGAAGGCGCATTATTTGTGGCTATAAGCGACGTGTGCCCTTCTTCTTTGTCCGTTTTACTAAAAAAAATATGGAAATGAGATGACCTGAAAGGTCTGATAGAATGCCAAACGAAGCGGCGTTCCATACCTCGTGCATTCAGGTTAAATTATTTCCATATATACTTTTTTTTAAAAAAAATAGAAATAAATGGAAAGGAAACGATTTTTAGATTTTGTTAGGAAAAACGAAGTAATAATTTCTGTAATAATGCATGCATTATGGATAAATTAAAGTTACCCACCCTTTTAAGTCACAATAAAGTCCAGGAAATTTTTAATTGATGCCTGGTACTAGACCATTGGGGAGACCAGATTCATGGCGCTGCCGCCTGGTGTCATTTTTTCGTACTAAATCATGGTAAGTGAATTACCGAATCAACAAAGATGGTGGCCTCCGTTTGATGCAATTGAGAATTAGTCCAGATGAGAGATTTCCTGTCTGCATGCTTGATGTAATAAAGGAAAATTTCCCTGGACCTTGGACAATCTTTTACGTCAAGATGGAGGATTTCGCATGTGAATATGGTTGGCATTGAATATGTTGCTACACTCTACAATCTGCCAAATCATCAAGATGGCAGCCACCACCCGACGTAATAGCACATAAACCTAGAAACTAGTAGCACTATCGTTGCAAAATGTTTAGGCTAGTGACCATTTATAGATTTGAACAATGTAATGTAATAATCACCAGTCAAAGTTATTCCGGTAAGGCAAAATCGACAATATTTTAATCACGGTTATTTAAAGTAGAGCGATAAAAGTTAATTTACTCTGACCTAATTTGTTCGAAGTCACTTTGCATAATAGTTACGCGAATACACATACCGCTTCGACGTGCTTTAAATGCGCGATTAAAAAGCGGCAATTATTGTTTCTAAACAAAATTGTTGCACCCATTTTTTAATACATCTAAAACCTACTTTTCGAACCCTATCACACGTTGATCGAAAACACATTCAAGGTTAAACGAGAGGCAAATAAACTAACAATAACAACCAACACTTCAAGAAGAAACCCCCAAGTTTAAAATGCTCAAGAAAGGTTTATTTGTAAAAAAAAATAAAAAAAAAAATGCCTGTTTATAAACAAGCTAAAAATAGCAGTAAACATAGTTGCGTGACAGATAATTTCGCCTGCAACCATAAATCGTTTTTCGTTAATGACTGCGCTATTTATCATGATTTAAAGAAAGGATTAAAAATTCGGTATATATATTTCGCAGAGGCTTTTTAAGTGGTTTTTATTAGTCTTCCTTGCATTAAGATGAAAATATTTAATATATTGCGTCCAGAAAATCTGTTGTCGATGAATGCGATCCTGGTATAGAAAGAAGTCCAGTTAAGAAACTGTATAGTGGAAACGTACTTTGCGGACACCCTGTAGAACAGTGTATTTCTCGCTCAATTTTAGCCATAGAGTAGTCATCATGGGTGCCAAAGTAATCGTTTTGAACTGTAGATTTGAAGTTAACTGTTCAAAAAGTTGAAACTCATCAGGAAAGTTAGAAAAAGTTCCAAAAATCAGTTTTGTGGGAGATTTGCATCTGTGGCTTTGACTTCAGCAATGACAGATAAGATCTGGTGTGCCACTGGACCATGCGAAAGAAGGGGGGTAACTGCTAAGTTGAACGTTTGTAGGAAAATCGAAAATTGTGGCCTCTTTCCAGTTTTTGAACTGGACTAGTCACCATGGGTGCCAAAATAACCATTTTGAACTTTAAATTTGCAAGATACTCTCAGTAACTGGAATTCCACATTGATGAACAAACCCATAATTTGATGATGAAAGCTTGTACTTTCTGAAACAATAACTTTAGACTAAGCGTCGGATGCATCACGGCATGACATCCAAGCTTCGAAACGTCATTAGCGGTAATGTACTCCAATAGACGAACTAATTTTAGCAAAACTGCAATTTCCACCTTTATGAACGCCCCCTCAAACTCTCCAAAGGTGTCAGTAGAATTGCTGGGGCCGTTCATAAAGATCGACATTCCGCAGACTGCAATGTATAGCACATCTGCTGACCTCATTTGAAAATGGAGCTCTAAGAGATTGGCTTGACCAACTGCAAAGGTCATTGCAGAAGTGAACTTGGAAAACGTGGATTTAAACTACCTACGGTTATACTGTAGCTG
>JAQGAO010004929.1:0-14316 GCA_034697705.1 Ommatoiulus sabulosus
AAATAAAAATTACATGCATTATTGAAGACTTTTTTGCTTTTTTTAAAAAAGGAAGCTATTTAACTTTAATTTTAGTCGGGCCAAGTCAGGCAAAAATGAGAATAAAATGGACAAAAGTCAGGCAAGTTGATTTTTCAAATGTGGTGGCAACCCTTTCTTTCAAAGTTTATTATTGCTAGAAAATAAGAGGGGGGATTTTTAATGTTGTATGACAATGGATTGAGGTATCCAAAATCATTTTGTACTTTTGAGTTGTCCCAATTGTCATGGTCCTTGTCTGTAAGCTTAATTTCCTGAGCCAAATTTGTATGCTGTTTATAACTTTCAGGGAGGAGTGTACGCTTCATACTCAAAGCAGTTTCTCCAGAAGCTGCCACCCAGGTTCCAGAAGCAAGAGATGATGCGTCAGCAGCACCAGCAACAGCAGCAGTACCTGCGCCAGCAGCAAGGACCTCCCGGTCAGCCTCCTCAGCAAACCCCCGCCGGTCCAGGGTCGCGCATGTCGCCCGGACAGGGCCCCACACAAGGACCTCCACAAATGGGCTCCCAGCCACCCTCCATGGGCATGAATTTCGACCCGCGCTGGGGTGGCATGCCGGCGCCTCCGCCGCCGCCTCCCCCTCCGCCCCAGTACCTGGGCCAGATGCAAGGCATCCCGCCTTTGCACCCGAATCAGATGCGACCCACGCGATCGGACAGTCAAGGATCTGGCAATGAAAGCTATGAGGGTGAGGTTCCCGCTCCTGAACATGGCGCGGCACAGTACGATAATAGAGACATGTATTGGGGCGCGCGTGACCGCAGGCTCGTTCCACCCAATGGTCCACCCTACGAAACGTGGAGGCGACCCATGGTGCCATCTGCGTTTTATGATCAACAGCAGGAATTTGGTCGTGGGTTTGAAAAGCGTCCACCAGGTGATTACGACAAGGATGATGGAACTGGGTATGACGCGCCACATTCTGCGGATTATGAGCGAAGGTAACTCACATAATTATAAGCTTGAAACTGTAATTTGCTGTGTTTTTAAGCTTTTTTAGGGTTTGGAAGCTTTTACTTTTTGGTGCCCTTTTCTTTTTGTAATTTATGGATTTTCTCGTTATTTAAAAAGAAAATGTTTGGGGGAAACTTTTTAAAAACCTA
This sequence comes from Ommatoiulus sabulosus, assembly GCA_034697705.1. NCBI lineage: Eukaryota > Metazoa > Arthropoda > Diplopoda > Julida > Julidae > Ommatoiulus > Ommatoiulus sabulosus. The sequence continues at coordinate 1,144 of JAQGAO010004929.1, forward strand.
GTGGTTCATTTTCTGTTTGCCTCAAGTATATTTTATAGTTTATTTTCCAAAGTTTTTTGTTTAAATTTTACAGAATGTTATTTTTTAAGGGGATATGTAACTCCAGAATGAATGAATGAATTCCTAATCATTGCTATGAGAAGTATTTTGTCGACAAAGCTATCATGTCAAAAATATTAATACGAGATATAGAAGTTGTATTTTTTTTAATTCATTGACAAACAACTGAGCATGCAATTTGCAACTCATTAAGGACCATTTATAATGTATTATCAGTGATCATTTTGGCTCATATCCCGCATCTTTTGCAGGGATCGTGAATTTGGCTACCAGTTTTCGGAGCGATCAAACGCTTACGAAGATAGGCAGGATTCTAACCTGCCACCAGGAAGTGGCCAGCGCAGCTCACGTGCCAAGGAGGGAGACCAGCGACTTCCCGCGCAATCCACTGTCCAGCAAGATCCATTTGAGGACAGTGAACTGGCAGCCATGCGAGAGAGTCAGGACAGAAGGCCACAGCGGCCTGAGAGCAGAGATAGCAGGGCCAGTCGAGAGAGCTACAAGGACGAAAAAATGGCTGAACAGTCCCGTAACGAGGAAAGGGCAAAGCACTCTACGGAAAGGGAACGTAAGACAAGTGTCAACCAGAGGGAAGACAGGGAACAAAGAGACAGGAATCAGAGGGAGACAAACGAGTTGTCTTCATCTTCCTGGGCGGATGCATCTTCTTACTCGGGAAAAGACGTACGTGGAGGAGTGGGAGGAGGGTGTAAGCAATTTTAAGTATTCATGGATTTCTCTTCTGTCTTATGTGTTGTTTTCGTTTGTTTGGATACCGTTCTTTTTTACCGAGAGATGAATTTGATTATAAAGTTGTGCCTGCATTTTTAAGGCATGGTAGTTTGTATGCTCGGAGGTGTGCCGAATTACACTGTTTTAGACGTGAATTTATATGGAGCCTTCTATATTCCCAAGACCTTTTAAGTTGACGAAATTCTTGTTCCGCACACCTAATCGTAGACAATTTCAAACAATTACCCATTCTGAATCCTTTACTTGCATGTTTGCACTTAATAATAAATAATGTGAATGGGGAAAATGGTAATGAATAGCTCAGTGAGAAAGATTCTGGTATTAAATGCGTAGTTGAATTTTTTTTTTCGGAATACTGGATTGATTTTTCAATTTTTTAACAGTGCATTTGAACAAGTAACAAAAAAAATTACTAACTGCGTATTGGTTTGCTATTCTGCCACTTGACGTCCAGTGTCAAAGTGACACTTAATAGTTACAATTTTACATTTGATTTGTTTGAAGGTTGCAGGAACTTTATGTATGATTTTGTCATTGGATTGTCGCCCAAGGAGATCTTCTTTTACCTGTTATGTTATGCATTTGGGTGTACGATCTTGATGTTTTCAAAGTGGGGAAAATCTGGTTTTGTTTTATCCTCAGTTGTCTGTGACAAATTCCTCGACTTCACCACGAAGCATGCTGCCGGTGTGACTAGGCTGATATGCTCGTATATAAAAACAATTGTTTAGGAGGGACATTCAATGTTTGCTTTTAAGTCGGCTCTGTATAAATCCACCACGGAAAAGCATATTATTATGAATATTTTCATTTCTATGATTCTGCTGTTAAGTTATGTGTTGCTGGATTGTGGTTTTGCAACATTCTGAATGATGTTTTTGAAATCATAATCAAAAGTGGTCAGATTTGCGTTAATGTTGGTTGCCAGCATTAGCCTCTAAAAAGGCTTGAGATTTTCCTCCAAAATGTAAGAATTTGGCTGGAATTAAACTGTCCTTTTGACTTTTCCTCACGGGTTTGGTTTTAAATGTCTCATTTTGAGTAACTTTTAGTTAGTTTACATCTGCAAAGGATTGTTCGGTTGTAAGGAATTGTGATGGAATGACTAGATTAGGCTATTTTTGCATGTTTACTGGTAAATCTGGGAGCTCGAGTTGCACCACTGTCAAGTTTCTGCGCGAAAGCCGTGAAATTCTTGACAAACACTTAAACATACGAAAATAATGCACAATCCCTAACAGGTACTTTGGGTTGTCTTAAAGGGATGTTATAGTAAATATCTAAAACTTTAAAAAGTTAAATGTTCAATGCACAATATAGCAAAATTGTAATATTTGTTAATTTATCTGTGCAAGAATTTTTTGTACGCTTCCAATAACATTGAAAATTATGAATAATAACTTTTGTTTCAATATTTTCGCTAATATTTTATCCGATGTGTACGAATCGTTCTAGCCTTAAAAATTCCATAAATATTGTTGTCTTAAATGTTAATAGATGTAAATGATGAAATTTTACCTTAATATCCTTTAATTATCAATCCAGTCCCTCAGAACCTCTTTACCTGTTGGAAAAACTTAAAATATTTTCTGATTTGCTTTCATTTTCGTTATTATTCAGGGCGGAGTCACCCACCCCCTCCGGTTACGCAGCAGCAATTTGACAGCAGTAGCTTAAAGAAAAACCTTACTCCCTTGAGGCGATCCACCTCATCCACGTCGTCGTGCAATTCAGACTGGAAAGACTGCGCTAAGGAAGGGTCGACACTGAAAAAGGAGCGCAACTCGAACAGCGGCAGTGGAGTGGAGAAGGTTTGGGAGACCAAGGAGAAGGCATGGGGAGCAGATGCCAAGGAGAATGTCAAACTTGCAGATGAAAAGCCCAAGGATACCTCCTCCTCATTGGCACCTCGAGAAAAATGCAGCAAACCGATGGAGGAAAAGATTGTCAAGCCGACATCTGAAAACAGAAAGGAACAATCCACGGAGAGCGAATCCAAATCTGATACCAAGAAGGATAAGATGTGTGACGAGAAAGATGCTGAAACGCGAATCTCGTCTGTCCCCGAGCATGACCAGGAGAAAGATGGCATTATGGAGAAGGAGCGTACGAAGAGTTCAGGAAGTCAAAGAGAAGACGAGAGGTCGTCAAAGCGAAGGGATGACCGAGGAACCCGTCCAAGGAGCAGGGGACGCTACGACAGTGCGCGAAGCAGTGGTAGCAATGCACGGGGTGGATTCACCGCTGCGCTGCGATCTCGTGGCAGAGCTGACTTCAGAAGGAGGGGTGAGCGTGGGCCCAGATTTGACCGGCAAAAGGACAAGCCTTCCAAAGAATGGGGAGAGAGCGAATGTTCGGAGCTGGAAGACAAGCCCACGCGTCTAAGGCAGAGAGATGAAGACAGCGATATGTCCTGTGATGAAGTCAGCGCTTCGACCACCGAGTCTGGACCTATCCAACAGAATGCTAGCCGTGAAGTCCTCAAGGACCGTAATGCCGAAAAACCCAGGGAACCATCTCGCCAGTCGCATCCTCCGAGGGAGTACAAAGCCGCACCGAAATCGGACAATAATGAGCGTAATAAGGAAAGTCAGGGGCCACGGAGGGATGATGGCAGTGAGAAGGGTCGAGGTGACAGTGCCAGGGGAAAGAATGGCGGCTTCTCGCCAAGAGGTGAGCCGTCTCGCCGGGGCAGAGGTGGATTCCGATCACGGGGAAGTGCCCGCCGTGTCAATGCCGCAAACTATGGTCCGCCATCATCTAAGGCAGCATTTGGATCCGGATCTGGAGCTGGAAAGGTTCCTGCGACACCCACAGATTTCAAAGATACTGCTATGGTCGACAAGAAGGAAGATGTCAGCGGCGGAGTCACCTTAGTGCCAGACGAAAAGCCGGTGAAGAGGGAGCAGCCGCCACTGATCAAGGAGGGATACGTTGCCATAGATCAACCCTACTCGAAGTCAAAGAACGAATTCGGAGGAGCGCCTGGGCGCAAGTCCAGCAGGCTAGACAGGATGCCACCACGTTTCCAGCGCACCAGAGAGGCAAACCGCAGGTATGAGGTTTATGATCCGTCATATACCCGCGGCCGTGGTCGGAGCAGGGGCGGTAATCTTCCACGAGCTGGAAGTGGAGGTTCGATTGGCGGCGGTGGTGGTGGTGGTGGCGGCGGCGGAGGAGGAGGAGGAGGAGGAGGTCAAGGCAGCAATCCTGCGGGTAACAACAGCAGTGGAGGAAGCAGACCACCGCTGTGCAAGCAGAACTCGTGGGAAGTTGGTAACGAGGAATGGGAAACTGCATCTGAGAATAGTGACATGATGGACCGAAAAGACCGCAACAAGGACGACCGCAATGATAAGGATGCCAGGGAGAGAAGCAAGAAAAGCTTCTCGAGCCAAAGGCCAAGCAGCGGGCGACAGGGGTCCAGAAGGAACTTCACTGAGCCGAGATGGAAGGCCAAGGACAGTTGGGATAACAGGAGAGATGGATCGGGCAAAGGGCAAGATAATGGATCTGGAGGTGGTGGAAATGGTGTTAATGTCGGCAACAATAAGAAAAGTGGAGGTTCCGGAGGTGGCGGGAATAGCAACCACACAATCGTGGGATCGGGAATGCCCAGCAACAACTCTGGGAATGGGGGGAATGGCGGCAACCGTGGAGGCAATTTCGGACGACCAAATAACAACCAGCAAAGCCGTAGCAACAACGCAAACAAGAATGAGACACTGGTATACAGGTTGGATGAAGTGAAGCCCACTGATCCCATCGCCATCCAGCAGGCCCTCGCTGACCTTGCTGCCAGGTGAGTTTAACAATTTATTTTAAAATTGTTGAAAAGGAAACAAAAACAAAGAATATTTTAGGTCATAATTAATAAACAAAACTGTTTTTCCTCAATCGAGATTAACTTTATTAACAGAGTACTAATAATTCTCTCAAATCATTCACGAACTTTTGAATTAGGGAGATATAATTATTCTGAAAACAAATTTGAGAATTTAAAATGATTAAAAATGATGATGAATGCGAACCGTGATGATGCTGTGATGATGAAAACCGTAATAATCTGTCAATCCGATGAACTAAACGGTGATTTCAAAATGTGTCTGAGCATCTAGCGGGAAAAGCACAAATTGGTCATTTCCCTGTGTTTTTTGGCCCCATCTTTGAGACGAATGTTAGAAAAAAATTATGTATTCTAGTAGAATAAAACAAGTTTTGGTTTTGTTTTGCAGCCATAGGGCATCATATACCCTTAATTTTAATTTCACTGTTTGAGTTCTTGCAAGGAAGTCTGGCTCGGTGGTAATCTTTCTGCTTTTAAATGTTTCAGGAAGGTGCTATCAAAAAAAATTACGGAACCCAATGACCCTTCGAAGCTGGCGACGTTGAAGCTGGAGAAGGAGAAAACCAACGCCCTCGAAGGAATCGATCTTAACAACTATGCAAGTAAGTTTTGCGCCTCTTTAAACTCAATTGTTGTGCTTGTTTGCATGTACGTGAAATGGCCTTCAGCACTCCCCTCAGTTTGCCGTGATGATGAAAACCGTAATAATCTGTCAATCCGATGAACTAAACGGTGATTTCAAAATGTGTCTGAGCATCTTGAGGGAAAGCACAAACTGGTCATTTCCCTGTGTTTTTTGGCCCCATCCTCATGGCTGTCAACCTTTTCCCTGCGAACGAGCACCGGGTTCTGTCATTAGGTGTTTGTTTCCTGGTGTTTTTATCGTGGGCATTGTTTTACCAGGTGTGGTCGTTGTAGATGATCAACCAGAAGTGACCGTGGATGACCCCGCATTCATCTTTGAGACGAATGACGGCTTCCAGGAGGTGATGTCAAAGAAGGCACAGAAGGAGCGACAAAAGGCTCTTCAAGAGGCGGAGAACAAGAAACAAGTGAAAAAGGAGAAGGAAGTGAGTGTCCTTCTTTTACCGTAGAGCGCTCGGCAAAGAATGTTCGCACAAATTAACTAATTTTTTATTGCAGGAAGCAAAGAAGGCGAAGAATAATCGCACCTCTTACGAGCACAGCCGCAAGTTACCGCCACGACTGGTAAAGCAGCGGGAAAACAACAGAGTGAACTTGGTAAAGTCAAGCCTGCCGCCTACCCTCAACATTGTTGAGAATATCGTGGAGAATGTGTGCAAATCGCCACCTATAAATATTAAAGGTTGGACTTTATTTAAATTCGTTGATTGCCAATGTGAGGGGATTCAAGAGTTTTTGGAATCCCTTAGAAACATTACGTTATGATAAATATAAGTTTGATGTTAAATTCCTAAACGGATGCCAAATCTGCAGTTGTATGGGTTGAGTTCCATTGTTGTTTATGGTCTTGTGTAAAGCTAAACAACAATTAATGGTTCAAAATCCTGCTTACAAACATCAAAAGAACATGTTTTTTTCCATCTTGGATAAATATGGGAAGGTTTTAAAAGGAATGCAAAGGAAACTATTATTATGTGTCCTATTCTCACGTTTGACAAATGAAGTTTGACTGAAGTTTTCCATAACATGGAGAAATGCTTAGGTAGTTGACGTGGATTTATTTGCTAAGGCAGGAATATTATAAGGAATTTAACATTTAGCCTTCTGTTGAATTTGCATGATAGTAGAACCAGTATGGATGCCTACTTGCACCTTGCTGGTGGGAAATTAAACATGCTAAATAAAAGTTGCAAATCCTCTAATCTGTGCTTTGCAGTAATTTCATGTGCGAAGCTGTAGAATTTGTGCGACAGTTTTTTTACACCAGCCTAGATCCTCATGCAATAGTTGTTCTCCTCTCATATTTTTCTATTACGTATTTGAACAGATCCTACACCAGCGCCTCTACCTTCAGTTAATGCGTGGGAGAAGCCAATCAGTGTGACGTTGCTCACCCAAATGCCACCAAATGTGCCATCCAATGCTGAAGTCATCAATTCCAAGTCCAGCAGCTTTGACAGAGGAGACAATCATGATAGTGGCATTGAAGTGAGCGACCAACCGGCCTCTGGAGGATCCTCGCAACGTAGTTCACCCAGCACCGACTGTAGGGTCTTCAGCAAGACTGTGGGTACAGGCAGCAATGCAGGAACATGTACCGAAAGTGGAAGCCAGGTGAGTACGGTTGAGATGATGCTTAACTCTTGAGAAAAAGACAAGAAATTAAGCTCAATGATGATGAATGAGAACCGTGATTATGCTGTGATGATGAAAACCGTAATAATCTGTCAATCCGATGAACTAAACGGTGATTTCAAAATGTGTCTGAGCATCTAGTGGGGAAAAGAACAAATTGGTCATTTCCCTGTGTTACGGTGGACATTACTTGTTCACTATTGTGAAAAACGTTGTTTATTTTTCTGTAAACTGTGGTAGTAAAAATTTCTTCGGTTCAATGAAAGCAAATTTACAAAATGCTGCACTTCTCATTCAGGTTATCGAGAATTCTCAAGATACGATGACTGAAAACAGCGCACCAGTGTCCACTATAGTTTTCGAAAATACCAACCTGAAATCGGAGATGGCGATCATAAGATCTAACTTTGCTCAAACGAAGATGAACCGAACGGACCCAAAGGTCAGCGCTGTCAAAACTTGTTTTTGCTACTGGAATTGTCCTGATTATTTTGTGCTTTGAAGGCTGAACTCTGCGATGTTTTTCATTTTAGCCAATTGAACAATCGCTAAACAAAGACATTCCTATGAAAGACAGCATAATATATGAAGTGTCAAGTAATGCCGTCGACCACAATACAAGTTTGACCACAGCATACAAGAACGAGTCTCTCCAAAACGATAATACTGTAAACGCCAACGTGAAAAATACGAATGAAAACAAAGACACGGCGGCCAAAGATAAAACTGGAGAGCTGATATTGCCTGTTGGATTTAAAGGTCCTTTCGGCAAGGTTCGTTCAGCATTTGAATAATGCTATATCGATAAAAGTGCTGCTGCTTTTTGTGTAATATTATAAATTTCCTTCAATTTAATAGCACCTTTTTTTTTTTTTTTTTTTTTTAATTCTCAGAATGATGGAGGGGAGGGCGAAATGAAGCTTGATTTTCTATCTCGCCTGACGGAGATAAAGAATCCTCTGAATTCCAGCGTTTCTCAGCCAGTTTCCATGCCTCGTCCAATTCAAATGCATGTCACTAATTCCGTGATTCAAAGCAGTGCTACTGTGGGCAGCATCCATTCGCCCATTTCGCCTTCAGCAGCAGAACTTGATCTAAAAATTGCTTCGGTGAAAAAAGTTTGGGAAGTTATGCCTCCTGTTCTTGAACATCCAACAGTGTCGAGTCAAGAGGATACTGCTGGTCAAGCCGTGGTTGGAGGAAGCCCTTCTTCCACGTTTGGCAACTTCTCCAACAGTGCGGATCCGGCCACAAACTCCACTTACGGAAACGCACTCGATGCTGCGCCTGGATCATTCATGGCGTCCATGGAACCGGGGGGAAAGCTCTCCACTTCAAACGACGCCAACGTAGGACTTTCTGCTGTCACCGAAGTGACTTTTAGGTTAGATAAAAACTAGATTTTTGAATTTTGTAGAAAGCGATCCTGAATCCTTGAATCTACTGATTCTGGTTTGTTAAAGTAGGGGGACTCGCCCATTAGGTTATTGTAATTTGTTTAATTTTTGTAGAGCTTCATCGCCTCTGGTTTCTGGCAGCGCCAGCAGCATTGTTTACACATCCACCATAACGTATCCGGTAACGACGGCCACTGCGACTTCGTCCAGCTTGAACAAGGGTGTTGCTGCAGAACAACCTAATGTGTGTAAAGTGAAACCTCAGCAGCAGAGCCACCCGATGCCCGCATCATCCTTCAGTCCACCTCCGCTGCCACAGAGCTGCCCTGTCAACGGATTTCCCAGCATCCCCAGCGCTGCAGCGCAAATGGGAAGCATTCCAACTATTCCCAGTCCTCCTACGGTCGTCTTCAACTCGTCTCAGCAGGTGAGATCACTTTATTACTGGAATCATTTTAACAAAGTCTCTTCATAGCAACACTTTGACCTTGTAAGGTTAATACGCCATTCAAAGAAACGAAACTTGTTTCTGCGTACTTGTTTTGGTTGTTTTCAAGAAACATCCATTTTAGCATGTTTTTATTTATTTTGTGATTAAACAATACATCCATATTATAGGACTTAGAGATTTACCGTACAACGTTTATTTCCAATGTTGTGGAGCAATTAATGTGACTGTTTGTTTCTTGACTGCTACTACCTACCAGCATTGAAAACCAACGCATTTTTGATTTTCTATTTCCTGTTTGCTTCATCGTAATGATGTTATTGAAATTTTTCAATATCAAAATACATGTATCTAATTGCAAAAAACGCTCTGTCCAGAAAACAATGTGGAATCCCTCGAGCATGGTTGAATTTGTGGCAGCATTGCTTAATTTTTGCTTTTACTCTTTTCAGTTTCAGCAAACTGGTCTGTACCAGGCTTTCCCAATGGACAGCGGACCAGTGCAAAGCCAGCAGCCTCGTGCCACGCAGTATTCTCAGGCTGGTTTCCCCCACACCTTTGGCCTCACGCAGGGTTTGGGCCAGGCTCAGATGGCTGCTGCAAACAGCTTCGCCCAGCAAAGCATGTTCATGTCAACTCAGCCACCATTAATGCAGTCAGCGGGAGACCTTTACCAGACACCCTCAGGCCAGTTCCGTCTTCAGGCCACTCCTTACCCTCAGTCGCAGCACGTGACCAGCAACCATAGCACGGTGCTCATTCAGTCAGCTGCCGCCAACTCCAACCTTATCTCAGCTGCCATGAAGCCGCCGTCTGCCGCATCGCAGAACTTCGGCACCATTGGCACCAAGAGTGGTGCCCAGATGCCGCAGTATGGTCAGAGCAGCTCACTGCCGCCCCCACCACCACCACCTTCTCAGCTTTATATACCATACGACCAGAGCCACGTCCTAGCGCCGCAGCAGAGTATGGCCACCACGCATATGCTGAGCTCGCAGCTCATCCAGCGGCCGGTTCCACAAACGGCGCAAATGCAGAATATGTCAGGCATGCAACCGCCACCATCGTCCTACTACTCCACTGGTAATCAGAATGCTACCACTTACTACCAGGGGACGCCGGGATCACCTCTCCAGGCGCCCCCCCCGCAACAGCCTCCACCGCACCAGTTCAACCTGCACAGTTATGGGCTGCCTTCCCAGATGAACGTCATGCCTCCCAATGCTGGTCCCACCACCATGGCTCAGACCTTCCACGCGCCACCTGCTAGCCACCACACTTTCAAAACGCAGCACGAGCTCAGCAGCCCGATCCGATCTCACTCGCGATCGCCGGCCAGCTTTCTGGAGGGGGGCCACGTGTCATTTTCGGTGGCACCACCTGCAGTGCCGAGCAGCTCGTCGCCTATTACCGGGTTCCCTCAACTGGGCGGCCAGGGCAGCAAAGTTGCGGCCAACTTTGGCAACCTGAAGCACCAGCAGCAACAGGTGGTCAAAGGTCAGCAGGAGCTGGCTTTCACCATCCAGATGTCGAAGTTGATTCAGCAGCAGCAACAACAACAACAGCAGCAGCAGCAACAGTACGATTCGGCTATGTTTTCGCTCAGCAAGGCACAGGCCCATTCGAGCCATCAGAGCATGGTGCAGCAGAATCCTCAAGGATCTGTGGCAGCGCAGCTTCTCACCCAGAACATGCTACGACACGTTGGGAGTTCGCAGTTTAACCAGCATCAGGCGTCCGCAGCTGGGATGAGATTTCCTTCACCCATTCAGCGACCGAGCAACCAGGGAATCTTACCAGCACAACAGCAGCAGTTGCAGCAACCCCCGTCGCAGCCGCAGCAGCCAGTGCAAGCGCCCCAGCAGCGCCTAAGCACCACCAGATTCCAGAGTTCCTCAGTCGGTGCCAAGAACCCGATGCAGCCACCCAACTCCGCCCAGCAGGCCAAGCTGAGAGCGGAAGCGGTGCAGCAAACGCAGATGTTTTTCCATCAGCAAACTGCACATGGCAAGGCCAGGCCCGAAGATGCAGTTGCTGCTGCAGTCAAAGAGGACGGAAGCGCTGTGCCAGCAGAAGCCACCATCGAGGAGTCCGGCGGCTCAGTCGCCTCTGAGGAAGGTGTTCCTCCGACCAGCATCGCCGCCACTCCGCCTCAACTGGAAGATGGCGGCAGCGACAATGCGGAAAAGTGAAGCTTGTCCAACGATGACTGAAGTTGGAAGGAGCGCTTTAGTTTTTTTCCCTCAGTTTTTTTTTGGTTCGTTTGGTTTCCTACCTCGAAAAAAAAATTGCAGATTTTTTGAAATAAGCATCTTTACCATCAGTTGTTCTCTAATCACCTCGTCGCCTAAACGCCTGCCAGCACGACGCTTTGCCATTCTCGGATGGGAGTCCTCCTTGACTGGATTGCTAGAGATGTTGCTGCGAAATCACTGTCTTCGGATTGACGTACCCGAATTAAAACTAGATTCGAAGGGGCAGAAGAAGCGAAGATGATCAATGAAATCCCAGTTTATTGCGACGTATACCCACTTTGGCTGCGAAGGGACTTTTAGGATCCTCGTCAGCTAACTATATTTGCAGTTCTTGGAACGACCGCAGTTAGGAATTGGCCAGGTTTTAAACGAAGCGATGGTGGCTTTATAAACGCCGATGGAAATTCGTTTCGGAATGCTAAGCAGGCGAGTCGCCAACCGTCGGGACATTGAAACCGCATGACGCTTTGCCGCTTCCTCGTTTCAGCGGCAGAAAATCGTTTTTCAACTGGCAGGCGAATCCGTGACTCGGATTTCCACCAACCTGGAGCTTCATTCTTTTTTTTCTTTTTTTTTTTTTTTTTTTGACACGGCTGGCTGCGCACTTTTTTTTCCTCTTCGGATTTCACGAATCTTAGAACATTTGATGAGAATTGGGGAAGTGTAAAAAACAAAACTACGAATCCTGGATCGTGTAGTAAGGTGTTTTTTTCCCCCCCACAGCATTCTCGTTAAACGTATTATTATGTTTCAGACATCACCCCGACCAAACCTTCCTATTTTTCTGTCAAGACTCCTAGTTTTTCACCCCCACCCCCTTTGGTATCGTGTTTAGTTACCCCCGTCGTTGGTTCTTTTATTTTCTGTTTCGATGGGATCTTCGTTCGGTTTGAACATTTTCGGCGCCCGCACGCAATAACGGGTGGTGCTTTTTTACGTGAGTTTGGGCGTCTGCTCGGAAAACTTGTGATCGTCGTCGCGCGAAACACGAGGGCCGTTTTTGAGCCTGCTCGGACGCGGCATGTAGCGACTACGCACCACCGTTTTCCTCACACTTGTTTTTTTTTTGTTTCATTTCTAGCCACCCTTCGCAGTTTTACATTTGAAATCACTTTGATTTGGAGGCCTTCTCCTCAGCGCCCCCTTCTTCCTCCTCGGAGCGGGGGAAGGCCCCGATTTAGCCATTGTGAGTCCTCTCCGTTCGTTAGTTGTTGGCGCGCAATTTTGGAAGTGTCCATTTTCCGCTAAGCGTGCTTGTCATTAAAGCAGCCTCGTCACACATTAACCACTGTCTCGTTGTTGTAATATGCTAATTTCATGTTTTGAACGGTTCTAACCTTATCGGTGCGAACAATGCAGTAAACCTACCCATAAATGCCTTTATATAAGAACACGTCATTGACCACACTCTTAATAACCGTTTGAAGTCTCCATAGGGTCGGCAATGATCATAAGATATTTAGTTAAGAGGATTTTTTTGAGATCTCCAGGCCCCGAGGTAAATTTGTTGAATATATTCCGTTTAACAGGTACGTTTATCTGCAATTTCATTTTCATGACCTCGGTCTTGCATTACTGAACTGTTGTGCTTATGGGATTTCTAGGAAGTGGTGCTGATGTGTTACAATATATAGATTAAAAATGGTCTTCAGATTTCAGTGCTGCAACAATCCAGGGAACTCCACTCGCAGGTAAGTTTGCTCTCTGTTTTGCAATATTTTGATGCAATTAACATTGTGTTCATTTTTCATTCCATGATTATCTCCAGGGTAATTCACGCGAGATTAATTTCAGGGTATATACCTGTTTATCAGGTAATTGTATTACACAAATAAAGATTGAGCAGTTCATTTGAATCTAGCTAGAGGCTGGTGAATGGCTGCCCTATGAATGCAGATGAAATTGGCATTTAGCCGAACTTCCTACCAGGAATGCGCTCGATAGCTGGATAGTTCACATTAAAAAAAATTATACCCCGGTTTAAGTCGGGAAAAAGTATGAATTTTACCTTTGAAATTGTAGCTGTTTTGACTACAGGGGTGTTTTAAATTGGACCCAATCTATATAAATAAAAATGTAAACGACGATGTGTGTCTGGTTAATGAACTCCCACAAGTTCTTCACCGATTGCTT
>JAQGAO010004930.1:0-14315 GCA_034697705.1 Ommatoiulus sabulosus
GCCGAACGGAACGGGTGCAGAAACGTGCACCCGGTGCACGCCGGTGTGCACTTTTTGGGTGAGTCGAATTCGCCATTTGAATGACACAGATCAGGCACATGATTTATGAAACACTGTACGTTTCATGAAAACATCATGTTTTTCAAACAGAACGTACCCGTGTAAATTGTATGTTATGCAGTTCGTAATTTCCTGAATTTTACAATTTTTCAAATGAAAATATTGAATAAATGAAATACATACAAATGAAATACATTTGCAAATTTTCTTAAACTTTTTCGTGTCTAAACTTGCAAAACTTTCCACCTTTTCGGAGGACATATTTACAAAAATTGTGTCCTATTCCCATGATAAATTTGCAAAATTTTCAACAGTCTCTGAAGACAAATTTGAAAAATTCTCAACCTTTTCAGATTACAAATTTGAAAATTTTTCAAAATTGACATTAGTAAATTTGTCAAAATATTGTCTAAGATGTTTATTAATATTGAAAGTTGTCTTATGAAAATTTTGCAAAATCGTGGATAACATTGCCATATGTCATTTTTGTCGTTGGTCAGGGAAATTTGTTTAAACACCTGGAAAAGTCAGGATAGTTGAATATGAAATTTCTACATGAATATACATGTAGAATGATGGTAAGAAATTCATAAAATTTCGTTTCATCTTCGGTTTTGATTTACGTTTTTCCAAATGGTACAAATAACATTTTCTGAAATTCCCGTTTAGATTCCAGTCATAAAACATGAAACAAATTTAGGGGGAAAATTCGTCAAATTTAAAGAAAATCAAAGTGGCCTTTATCAAGAAAGCGTAAGCCAAATTCTTGAAATCAAGAATTAATGGAACATTAACCTTCAAATTTTGTATAACACAGCATACAATAAGTCATATTTGTTGGATTTATCATACAAACTGAGATTGACATGGATTGAAATCTTCAAAATCAAGACAATTTATTATGGTGGCGAAGTAGGCCCACGTGAGGGCTGCACAAATACATAAAGGAATAGGGTTCTGAGGAATCTTTCAGTTCTAAAGTGGATTAGAATGTTCCCGAAAATTCGCGGGAGTGCTCAGAATGCAGCTTTACGAACACGTGACTTTATAACTACCGAAGTACTCTTCGTAAAGCTGCTTTCTGAGCACCCCATGTGGTGAATTTTCCGGAACATTAATTCCCAGCCACGTTACAACTGAAACAATCCTGCAGACTTCTATTCCTTTATGCCTACAGGATTGATAAAGGGTACTCAGATCCCCAGCTTTACGAGTTGCATTTTTGCAATCCTGAAGCCACGTGGGCCTACTCTACAATCTCATTAATTGGTAATTTGACAAAGTCACTCCAGGTTATCGCTGTTTTTAAACCAATGAATGCGTTTGATTAGAACACGTGACTTCATAACTACCGAAGTACTCTTCGTAAAGCTGCTTTCTGAGCACCCCTGTTTACTGACTTTTGCAATTTATAACCCGCCTACACGAACAGTAAAACCTGGAAAAGTGACCACCTTTGAATGGTGACCACCTGTTTATGTTGACCACTTTTTAGTACGTGTATTGTTTTTTCTAATGTACATTTCCAGCATAAAAATTCTCTGGATAGTGACCAGTGACCACCTGTCTATTGTGTACAGTGACCAGTGCATGTGTGTTGTCTTTTTTGCAATATTTACATTGTCAAAGTACCTTATAAAGTGACCAGACAACAGATGAGTCACATTACATCATTCTTTAACCCAAGGACATGATGATTCTATACCTTTTTGGTTTTGTGGTTTTTTACTACATTTATTACAGTATACATGTTCATTATTATTTTAATGTATAAATTCACGCATTCTTTGTATAGTGACCACCCGTGTACAGTGACCAACATAGCACTTTTTTTGGTGGTCACTCTAAACAGGTTTTAACAAGTTTTAACAGGTCTAAACAAGTGACCAGATGACAGATGAGTCACATTACATCTTTCGTTAACCCATGCACATGATGATTCTGTACCTTTTTGCTTTTGTGGTTTCTTACTACATTTATTAGTCTATATGTGTAAGTATATACAGTATACATGTTCATTATTTTAAACCAATGAATGCGTTTGCTTAGATCACGTGACTTCCTATACCTATCGAAGTACTCTTCGTAAAGCTGCTTTCTGAGCACCCCAGTACATTTTCCGTGCCATTCCCAGCCATAAATTGTACTCAAACACCTATTCCTATATGCATACCGGATTGATAAAGGGTACTCAGACCCCCAGCTTAAATTACGAGTTGCATTTTGGCAATATCCTGAAGTCACGTGGGTCTACTCTACAAGCTCATTGGTTTGACAAAGTCACTCCGGGTTATCGCAGTTTTTAAACCAATGAATGCGTTTGGTTTAGAACACGTGACTTCATAACTACCAAAGTACGTAGCTTCGTAAAGCTGCTTTCTGAGCACCCCTGTTTACTGACTTTTGCAATTTATAACCCGCCTACATCGCAGGCGGTATATTAATATCGCATTAATATATGCGATATTAATCTCAATTTCCCTTTTACTTTGGGAACTGATTTGGCATATTTTTTTTTTCAAGTGAACGTCCGAAATGGCCATCCCCCGGCCTCCCTCCCCCTATCCCCCCTACCCACCTACATGAGGACGTCCTTTTTTAAAATTCCCCTAAAAATGACGTCATCGAGCAACGTGATCTGACATGCGTTCCTATTGGCTGTTTCCTAGGCCCCGCCTTCGCTCCGTCTCCTTTATAGTTGTTTGCTTTTCCGAAGCGTTGGTTTTTCTTTCTTATCGCACCTCCATTGCGCGTCGGTAGCTTGTCGAATTTTCTAGCCCGTATTTCTCAACTTAAACAAAAAAATGGTGAAATCGAAGAAGGCACCCAAAGCTGTTCCAGTAAGTATTTCTTCGACGTTCCAACGTTCGGGGTTTCGAATCTTATTTGAATTTTATTTGAAAGCTAGCTCAGCTTTAAAAAAGGCGTTAGGCGCTTTTAGGCCTATGATGGTGGCGTGCATGTACGCACCACGTGTTTGTGACAATAGCTAGAAAATAATGTGGCTTCGACCGTTATTAATGAAACGAATCGAAGTAAGAGATCGTTAGTAGTTCTGGATTGAAACCGCGCTCGTTTCGACGAAAACGTAGTTTTGGTTTTTTGTGTTTTGCGAGGGTTTCATGTCTGGGATTTCAGTTGGCGCGAACAATAAGCCGCATGGCGGCACCTTGGGGGAAACCCTTTCCGGCATGTTTCTCGGACGATTGCAGTGTTTATTAACTCGTGACAAAGTCCTGAGATCTCGTAGATGAATGCCGCGTCGTCTTTTTTAATTAACCGCCGGAAATCGTTCTTCCTTGCGCGATTTATTAACGGTAAATCGATGACCACGTTTTGGCGGCCATTTTGGTTGATGAGCTTGGCCACCATGATGTTATTTTTGAAAAATTTTCACAATGACGTTCGAGGATGAATCGAAATCTTGGCGGGGGAGGTTTTTGGGCGACGGGATGATTGCGAATTTTCGAGAGATTTTGGGGAATAAAATGGCGGGGATTGAAAAAAATGAAAATGAGTCGAAGCCACGTGGTGATTACAATGTACTTCCTCCTCCTTATCAGGCCAGCAAAAAGACAGAGGAAGAGTTGAAAAAGAAACTGGAAGACGATGATGATGAAGAAGAGGATGACGTGGAGGATGACGAGGACGACGATAATGATGGTAATTAATGAAATTTAAACCCATTTTTGTCACGTGGGAGGTACTTGATTTTTTGGGGATTTCCTCAAATGTGTCGCCTAATTTCCATCAATGGACCTGTTGGAGATTTCTTCAGAATGCATATGTCATGATGTTTCATTTATTCCATTGTCAAAAATTATCTGGAAGTAATGATGGTAGTTAATGAAATTTCAACCCATTTTTGTCACGCGTGAGGTAGATTTTTTGGAGATTTCCTCAAATGTGTCGTCTAACTTCCATCAATGGACCTGATAGATTTCTTCAGAAAGCATATGTCATGATGTTTCATTCATTCCATTGTCAAAATTTATCTGGAAGTAGTGCAAAGGCATGTTCTTTTAGTTGATTCAATGAAATGCAGACCCATATGTAACAACATGTGGTCCATTGTAATTCAACCCTCCCCCCCCCCCCCTCCATTTTTTTTAAGATTATCAACCTTCCATTCTTGATCCAGGGTATATATTTTTAAGACATCTTTTTACCACTTTTATTCCCCGAATTAACCGCGCAACTTTGTTGTTGGCCAACATGGCTGACAAGGGTTAACAATGGCCCACAGAGCTGGGACATGTTTGGAGATAACTTGAAATTTCAAGTGTAAATTTTCAACTTGCTCGACAACTCTCGAGATGATGCCTCGAGGAACTGCGTAGGACTGTGTGCATTTAATTTACCAGAAAATATAATTGCAGATGATGATGAGGAGGAAGAGGATGATGACAATGAAAATGAAGTAGCAGCTGCGGATGATGATGACGGTAAAATACGGCCTAGTGATTTTCATTCAATTTAATCTTGAGTTGTATGGTTGCTGGGTGCTCATGCTCTTGATCTCTTACAGATGACGATGATGATGATGAGGAGGACGATGATGATGACGATGACGACGATGGTATTTATGATTTCCAACTCTTTGGTTGCATTGACCGAGTGTTTTCTCGTGGTGTTTGTTTTCATTGAACGTTTTTTCCGCAGATGATGATGAGGACGATGATGAAGATTCCGCAGCCAAAAAAGATGTAAGCGAGCGGATGATTGCGCTGGTCACTTCCTGTTTGTAGAGTAGCAATTTAAATTTTTTTTCAAATACTTTTCCCTAGAAAAAAGGTGCCAGCAAAGATGGAAAACCTGCACAGAAAGGTGCCGAAAAGAGGAAAAATGATGATGATGGCAGTATCACAAAAAAGTTAAAAACCGACAGTAGTAAGTGACTTCCGAATGACCACTAAATACAGTCTTTACTCTCAATAATTGTATTTGGTTTTTGGTTGTACGTTATATTATTTTGCGATGATAATGCTACATCGGCGATTAAATTTAAATTTCAAACATTGAATTAAATCAATCGCCGAACTAGCATTATCATTGCAACATTCATATTTGGACCATCTTATACGGAAAAAAGGAAAAAAAAAAGTCTTTGTTTTAAGAAAACCAAATTTAGTTATTGGGGTTGACAGAATTACGGGTGTGACGAACCGTTCTAATCTGCACCTTTTCCCGTCTAGAAAAACTCACCCCCGAAGACTTGAGTAAGTAGAGGTGTCTCAGTTAGGGGCATTCAGGGGCAAAGCATTAAGTTTTTTTTCCATTAGCGCCACGAATTTTGTTTTGTTTTAACTTTTTTTAATGGAGTTCAATTATTTTTTCCTATAATGTATGTCCTCTTGTATTTCTGCCTGTGCAACAAATAATAAATGTGCAGAGTGTGATAAGAGACAAAATTGTATTGCGTTCATTGTTTAGGGGAAAGGAGTTTAAAGTCATTGTTCATGACTAACTTGCCTGTTGGTGTAACTGAAGAAGACATCGCGTCACTATCTGCCGATATTACTTTAGTGAAGATTCTGCCAAAAAGAGGTGATACCCAGTAAGTCTCGAGTTGGTTCTTGAAAGTGAGGTTGTGCTTTTTTTTAATTGTGCTGTGGGAACTTCTGCATTATGCTGTTTTTAGCATGGCTTACTAATTGTGATTGGTGCACGCGAATTTGAATAATTTAAAAGGGGTTTCTGGGGCGGAACATTTATTTTTCCTACACATTGAAACATTGTAAATAGCTTCCTTTTAGCTTGCATTTCTACAGAAGTGCAAGACCCGTTCTTATATCAAACATGTTTTTTTTCCTTGGGATTTGTGTATGTCTGAAGATTAACAAAAAAAAAAAAGCCATATTCAACAAACACTACATTTTCAGAGACAATGCTGAATCACGCACGCGTGTAGTTAACATGTTTAGACTCGCTCAATTGCCGTATTTGCTTAGTGATTTGAGTTGTATATAGGCCTAGGCTGTAATTAAAATTGCCTACCTGCCATTTTAGAAATGCATTTGTGGAATTTGAAAATGAAACGCAAGCTGAGAAGAATCACAAAGTGCTCCAAAACAAGGAGTTGAAGGGAAACAAAATTGGTGTGGATTTCACGGGCAGTAAACGTCAGACCAATATTACCCACATGAAAACTCTGCGCCTCACTGGCCTAGCTGAAGCCACCAACCAGGCAGATATAATAAGGGCATTCCCCTTGTCCACTGGTGGGCGATTGATTCCGGCAAATATCCAACCCATGTAAGACAAATTTCTGATTTTTGGTTTTTGTGGATTTTCCTTTCTTGAATAATTTGACAAATTAAAAATTTCCACAATTGCATTTCAGGCAAGGCTTTGTTGACTTTGAGTCCCACGAAGATGCTCAGAAACAGTTTGATGAATTCAAGGATAGTCTAGAAATCAAGGGAAGTAAAATCACACTGGAGTTTGCGCCACCACAGAGGCCTCCGAGACCTCAAGGTTAGTGTTATTGATGAAAATATTTGGTCTTTTAGAAATGGAAATGTTGTTTTACTATTTCTGCATCTTTGTTTTGTGAGCCATTTCGCCCGTAGCACTAGTATATTAATTTTAAAGAGTTTTCTTATTTGTATGGTGCAATTTACATACCCAAAATTTTGCATGACCAGTGCCAAGATGGGCTTCTAGTTTTTAATCCTGCATAGGGCGTCACCTATGGACACCTATCACTGCCACCTTTTTCGGTATATTAATGGAAAAGTTAATTTCAAATTAAGATGAGAAAGGGATTAAGGATTTCTTGGCTGGTCCTCTGACCATAATAATGTTTAAAACAATGGCTTGCATGCTTACTTCACGAGTTCTGGAATACAATGTCAATCTTTGCTTCTAGTTTTTAATCCTGAGTACACTTGCTTGCAAAAATTGCTTCCTAAGTCTCAAAATTGTGAGTTTCATGAGTTTTAAGTTGATTGAACTACATTGTAAACATCTGGCATTTCTGACAATTTGGAAATGTATCAAGTCCAGTGTTTTTTAACCTTTAAAAAATTGGAATAAAATATTTCAGACCTTTTCAAATATGGAAAAATATTATGAAAAAATATTTCGCAGACCACTAATCAAGAAATACATGCCAATATTTATATACTTTTTGGTTGTAGTTTTAAAATCTAATATTATCAGAGGAAAATTCTATAGTTATTCAAAATAATCCGAAACCAAGTGCTGGTCTTCAGAACCAGAGTTGAGAAACTATGATCTGGATCATTATGTAAGAATCTATTTTACAATTTGTCCATATGCTGCGTACCTGTTGCTAAATCGCCATATGAAGATAAAATGGCAATCCCCCTACCACATGGCATTTAGTTGCTGACTGTAGTGTATTGAATTGAAGTGTTAATTTTTATTGTATTGGCCTTTTTATGTAATGTCTGGTATTATGTTTCCAATTGTTGTTTTTTTTTTCATTCTCAGATGGCGGTGGCAGCTTCCGAGGTGGAAACAAAGGTTTCTGGGGTGGTGGCGGAGGCGGCGGCGGTGGTCGAGGTGGTGGCTTCCGTGGGGGCCGCGGAGGAGGAGGTCGTGGCGGCGGCGGTGGCTTCACTCCCCGAGGTAGAGGCGGTGGCGAATTCCGTGGAGGCCGAGGGAGGGGTGGCGGCGGCGGAGGTGGACGATTTTTCCGTGGCAAATCTAACGGCAATTTTTAAGCTATTCTCCACTCATCATTGTTTAATCATCTAGCGAGGGCTCTTTTTAATGACTTCTGTATGTAGCGCATCCACGTCTTTCCGAAGAAAAGAAATCATCCATTTTTTATTTCTTCAATGTTCATTTGTTATTTTATCGTGTGCAAATGAAATGTGCACCCTGATTTCAGCTGGGTCTATTTTATTGTCAATTGCATTACCCATTGTTTTAAGTTTGTATTTGGGAATTTCTAAGAATGTGTAAAATGCCTACTTCGCTAGGCAAAATGCCACAGATTTCATTGACATTACAGCACATTCCTTGTCATTATGTATGTGGTTATTTCATCTGCACACGTGGCAGTTGCACGTGATGTTGGATTTTAGTATTTGTAGTTGGTGCAATGGATGACAGGATTGGTCAAATGCACTCTTTTGTGCTTTGACGGTTTAAGCTGAGGAAGATTTTAGAATTTGGAATGACAGGTAAGTACTTACCTCGCTTCATGCATAATGTCCATAGTTCTCGTTCTGATGTGATGAAAAACCTGGAACTTCAATCGCTACTAGAACTACGTGGTGAAGCCTGTACTGATGTTTAGACGTTGAAAGAACTTGCTCTGGACCAAAGACTGAATTATGTGCCGGGGCTAAGGGGTCGTTGGTGACCCAGATTTTTGTGGAAACCAGTTTTGGTTTGCTCAAAAGTACTCTACCCCTTGCCTTTTCATTCAAGGAACTTGTTTGAAATGATAAAGGGGTGCTTTGAAAACTTATTTTGACCTAGTTTGTGGATTGGCACTGCTCAGTTTAAACTTCTACCTATAAGCTGAGCTGGTATATAAATTTAGATTTGTCAGAATATTGGAATGAAAAAAATGGCTGGAATAAAATTAAAGATTGAATGGTCGAGGTGTTCTTGGGCGAATTAGGTGAATATGTTCATTAATACTGTCATGACCTTCGGGTAGTGACATTAAGAATGATTGTGAATGGCGAAAAATCCGGATTGTAGCACCATTACTGGGGCGTGGATGCCGATGTGGTCCTATGGATATTAGTAATGACTCATTAATCCTGTCATTAGTATTGACCATGTAGGTTTCCATCATAGGACATTATTTAAATTTAATATCGCACGCCATGTATTTCATTCCTAACTCATTCCACTGCGTGCACGAGCATGCGCAGAATGATTGACATGTCAAGTCAGTACTGTGTACTGATACGATAATAGTCATTTAAATGTTCATGTATACACTATGGAATGATGCAACAATTTTGGAGATAATGTCCATCATTATAGTTGAAGGCATTAACAATGAACGTATTCATGCAGTTACTATATTTATGTCTTAGTTACATGTATTGATTTTTTGGACATCAGTCGCAGTTCCAAAAATGTCGTTAGTTGGCACTGAGTTAAATATCTTTTAATTAAAATTGCTCGAGCCTATGTGTAATATTTTGACAGGTTAAAGGTTGACAGATCACCGTGGTGGCAGCGCTGCGTTGCTGTCATGTGACGTTTCCGACAAATATAGGTCAGTGTTTATGTGCGTGTTCAGTTATATACGCGTAACGAGATTTACGTTGCGCCTGTAAAAACAGACAGACCTATACTGTATATTTGTCTGAACAACTTGAGCGAAAATGATTATGTAGTGGATTCAACGAATATTTAGTGAAAATTAACTACAAAACAAGCTGTTGAAACAGTTTTGTAAAGTTACAGCAGTTACAGACAGCCAACTCGCAAATGGCCTCCCCCACAAAGTTGCTAAAATAAAAAGTTTAGCGATGGGAATGACATTTAAAAAAAATAGAAATATGCAATTTGCACTCAGTGTCATCCCAAGAAAATCACTAAAACAAACATTTCCGTATCATTGTTGATATCGTTAGGAAATTAGTATTATCCACTTCGGTGGTGATTGAAGGAATATTTTCTCTTTCTCACCTACTAGGGAATTAATTAAGGTTATATTGAGGTGCGCCACCTACACTGTCAATACTAATGATAGGATTACTGATGCGAGTGCAATCAATCTCAACAGTACTACTGACGGTATGCTTAACCACGCCTTCAATTACCAAACTATGTATGCCCCACTACTGATTCCAAAATCCGGATTTCTGTCAATTCTGGTCATCATTCTGATCATGACCCAACATGATCATTCTTACTGTCAATCCCAAAAGGTATTGGCAGTATTATTCAACGTGTACTTACTGTATTAGTTTCTGCAAGCAAGACCCAACTGTGGCTGCTAAAAATGTCCAGGAATTTACTTCTAAAAATTCTGAGGTAATTTTTTGCAGAGATCAAAAGCGGCTGATGACATTTTTAAAAGTCCATGTTTTTCTTCCATGGTTGGTCAATGTCCAGACCAGCATATCGGCATTTCAAGAATTCCAATGTTTGCATAGTCCAGCTGGTCAGGTTCAAGGGTCGAATACCCGGTTCGCATTTCGGTTATATTGCCCATCGATGGCCCATTCGCCAGCAAAACGTTCAGATTTCATTGGGTGAAATGGCCGTCAAAGAGTTGCTCCACTTGGTCTTGGCTATGGCCTTCCTGTTCAGTGTCTATTATGCAAATTTCCAGGTGGAGTACCCGAAAACCAGTGAGAGATGGTTAGGACGCTGGAGTTATCTTCCAATATGGAACCTGCACTTCCAAGCACTTTTCTTCACCCTGTGCGTCTTGGGCGACATCTTCAGTCCGACGCGAGAACCCAGACCATGGATGGACAAGGTTTTGGACATTGTATTCGTGGGCATCGCCTACCCGCTGGCTAATTTGACCGCCATCGATTTCATGATGTCCAACGACCCCTTCGTGTTGCTTCACCTCCTTCCTGGATGGCTTGCCTATGTCATCCACTTCCTTGGCCTCCTAGCCGTGGCGCTGGAGCTGTTTATAGTGAACCACAATCACGCGATCAACCAACGATGGAACAGATGTGTCCTGTTTATCTTCTACTTCCTGAATGTGGCTTGGGTGGTGTACATCGGAATCGGAAGCACGGACGATTGCTTCGTCTACCGTTATTTTGAGACTTTTTGCTTGTTTCAGAAACTCTGTGTCGTGATTCTCAGTTCCAGCCTCTGCTTCGTGCCATGCAATTGGGAGGACTATAAGTGTTTCCTAATGTGGCGAAGTCTTAATGATCAATCCGAAACCTACAGAAACTATAACGTGGACAGCAACATGCAGTGATCAAGATTTTAAAGTTTGTTCTGAAATTGCAACATGCAGTGATCAAGATTTGTTCAATATTTTCTATGATAAAAATTAAGTTTGTTCTGAAATTGCAATGCCAATCTACAAAGACTTCATCTTATTCTGATGACTATATGCTGTAACAACTGTAAGCAAGATGGGGCAACTCTGGTACCATGATATTTTCGCACGTCACTGAAGAAGCCCGTAATCTCATCTGGGAAAATATGAAAATATTTCCATTAACTGGCACAAACTTGTATTATTTCCATGCATTGTATTTTCATTGCGCCATCTTGGTATTTTATGTCAGGTGTGTGATGTTGTGATGAGGATATTCAATTCGGTCTTTTATGACTTTTAAAATCTACAATTAAATCGGAAATTTTTTTTGAACTCAATACGTTGCATTCTTGTTTTCTGCGAATTTTAATGTCAACTAAGAATATTTTAGTCTTCCTCCTGATGGCAAAAACAGGATTATACACGCGTTTCCTTTCCAAAACTATTTAGCGAACTACACACGTTTCAATAATACTGTCATGACCTTCTGAGTAACATTAAGAATGATCGTGTATGGTGAAAAAATCTGGAATGATAAGTGATAAAATCTGGAATGATGGAATGAGTAATGATAAAAATCCGGATTTTTGCAGCATTACTGGGGCCTGGTTTTGGTAAATATTGCCCGCATCATTGATCCTGTCATTAGTATTGACCATGTAGATTTCCCTCATCATCAATCTGGGTATTAGTACGCAAGTTTATCCCATTGACAACTCTCATTTAAATTTCGCGTGCCACGCATTCCTGACTCGTATTTTCAAATTGCGCATGCGCAGAATGATTGCGAAAAATCGTTATTACTGTACGCAGATACGCGTTTTTAAGGTAAAATGGTCATTTTAAATGATCGTGTATGGTTAAAATGTAATGCAAGCGAATGATGCAACATTTGAATATAATTCCTCAACTTTATTCAATACAGTAGTAATAATGCAACCATTTCGAGATTTCGCCCTCTTTTTTTTTTTTTGTTCATTTTCTGTAATTCATGAATAAACTAATGTACAGTTTAGGGTGGCATTTCTGCAGTGAAGTCACGTGTGCAGGGGGATTGCATTAGTTGGTTTACATAAAAAATAGCGATAACCTTGCATTTCGATTTGCACCCTTTACTTCACGATTGACCAGTGCGATTCTTGTCTGAGTATCCCTGTTATGTACAGACAGCCATCAACTTGTAAAACGTTGGTAAAATAGAAAGTTCCTACTGTAAATGAGTGACTTTCAAAAAAAATCGAAAATGCAATTTGCATGCTCACATTTTTTGTTTGGGATTCAAACAAAAAAAAATCCCTAAGAAAAACATTTTCTTATCACTTGGATATCGTTAGGAGATTGGTATTATTTTGGTGCAAGAATTGTTAATTTTAACGTAGGAAGGTCAGAAATTCGACCAATTTGGGGAAATTCCCTATCCATCGGAAATTGAGTTCGTCAATAGTGGGAATACTGTATGTAATTATCGTATAATTTCTAAGGGTGAGAGCACGTTGGCATTTATTCATGTGATTTGTTTACTTATTTTGAACCAGTGTCGCGTAGTGGTATTGCAGACTCATACCACTAGGCGATGCTGGTTTTTAAGTTAATGAAATAAGTGTCAGCGTGCTCTTACCCTAAAATGGCAACAAAGGTTAATTTTCATCTTTCTGGTAAGTATCTCTCAATAATACATACTATTCGCTTCAAAGAAATATACTGGTTGTAATGCACAATACTGTTAATTACTTCCCTATTCGTGAACAAATGAGCGTCGTGAGAAACTTCTCTTTACGACGTCACATTTTAACTGAGTAAAAACTATTACCTTTCTGAATTTTCCTCGTAACCGATACGAGGTTTACCGAAGATGTTTACCAAAATGGCGAGCCTAGTCAGCCTTCTAATGGTATCGGTATCTACGTTGTACCTCAGCCGCGCCCTGGAGTCAACTGTACCACCGGAGGAAGATGGAGAAATACTGGAACCACCGATACATCTAGGGAGTTATGTCAGAAATCTAGAAAACTTCTCACGGCGCGGAAAATCTAAGGGTTACTGTCACCGACCGTACAACTTGAGCACTACAAGCAGACAGAGCATTGAAAATGGGAAAGCGGATGCTATTTCACCGCAGGACATGGAAAGTGAATCATTCTATAATCATCGCTGCTTCTGCGACCCTGACTGTCACCGTTTCGGCGACTGCTGTCTGGACGCTGTCATAACCATGGACCCGTCTCACACTCTCCAAGAATTCGAACTAAGCTTGCTGGCCACCGAAACGGAAGAATGGGAATGTCATTATTTTCCCATTGAACGGGTAAGAAAACGTGCATTTTTCCATGAATGGATTTAAGTTGTTTAGTGCATTGCTTCATGCTAAAATGATGCTATATTGGATTTTAACCGAATCGAGTAAAAATATAATTTACACAGCCAACAGGGTTCTCCCAGAAATTTCATTTGCAACTTCCCTGACTTTTTAAGGTTTTTAAAATATTTCCCTGACCAATGAAAATGTCAAAAATTGACAAATGCCAATATTATCCTTGATTTTGCAGAATCGTCGCTGGGAATTATTTTGCAAAATTTTTTATACGAAAAATTTAGAAAGTTTTGGAAATCTGCGCTCGCAAATTGTTGAAAATAAATCCTCGAAAAATGTTGAAATCGAAAAACGTAGAGAATTTTGCAAATTTGTCCCCAGAATCTGTCGCAAATTTTTACTGGGGGATTTGCGAATGGGCCTTGAGCGAACCACGTAGAAGCATTAATTTTGGATTGTGACAATGACTACGTTAAATTTCCCTAACTTTTGTTTAAATAAGTCATTCTTTCCTGACTTTTTTTTATATTTTTAAGTTCCCTTACTTTTCCAGGTCTAGGGGTACCCTGTTTAATTATTTAAACGAGTTATTGACTGTAAGAACATGAAATTAACCAATAAAAATGAATTCAAATTAAAATACTCTAAACACGTCATGCATAGAATATTTTCTCAGTTTTTCTCCATTCATCCAGTTGCCCCCTTTTTAGACCTTAAATTTTGTTTTAATTGTTGCGTTTTCTCATTCTGTTCCCTTTGTGGTGGTGAATGAAGAGCACCTCTATTCATGAAAAAAAGATTTCAGGAAAATTGCAGAAGCGTTTTGGAAATTTAAGTGCCAGTAACCTGCAGAATACAACGACATTGAAAGAAATTCCTGTCATATGTTTTTTTTTTTTGAATATTCATATCTTTTGCAACAACGTCAGGGTACTTAATAAATTAAGTGCTTAAATTTACTAGTAAACAATTACGACAATAGTT
>JAQGAO010004931.1:0-14315 GCA_034697705.1 Ommatoiulus sabulosus
GCGTTGGGATTTTGCAAAGGTGTGTTTTCAAATGTTCTTGATTAAGCATAAGTTTGCAATACGGTAAAAAAAATGAAACATCGAAATAAGCTCCTGTTGTAACATAAGAAAAAAATGTCTACGCGAATATATTTGCAAAATTTATTATTTTTCAGAGAAAAATATTCTGCTTGCTAAAAAATCTAATCCTAAAAAAATATTTTCTCCATTAATTTTTTGTCAAAAAAATAGATAAGCTAGAAGCAATTCGATTATTATCACTTGAAAAAAATATAAATATCGAAAATATATTTGTCAAAGCAAATTGTTTTGAAATATTGATGTTCAGGCTTTTACGCGTACCAGGAGTTCATTCAGAAATGTCACTAATGCAGGGAAATGACCTAGGCGATACCATTTAATCCTCGTTTGTACAGCATATACACCCTTAATTAAGTACTTTTACATTTACTTCGGCCATATGTGCACCAACGCCAGTTAAAGACTACCGTAAGTAGCCATTAAACACAATTTTCCTGCAGAAAATGTGCTTAACGTTACATCGCATTTAATCTACAATTTATCGTTTAATAGTGCAAATGACCGTGCATTTTGAAAACTAGTAAATTGCATAGAGTTTCAGTTGATTTGCATTTAATTTCCCAGATGGCAACATAGTAAAAGAACAAAAATGCGGATTTGTTTCATACATTGCCTACATCGCGCCATGAAATGTATGCCATGACAAGGTAAAATATGTAATCAAATCGCATGAAAACGTATCTAGGGTTTCACGACATAACATAACTACATACTAGCCAATGTTTCCTTATGCCCATGTAATAGGCCTATATTTATAATGAAATAAATTCTAAAGTAAGTTATACTGCTATCTTTGCATTCACCTATTTTATGCAAAAGCAACGGTATCTTGATCAAAATGGCATCGAGATCGTCATATATGAGATACTTAAAATGTGTGTATTTGTGGCGGCAAATTTGGGATGTCATGGAAAACTGATAAACCTGGTGGAAATTTTAAATATAAAAGTTGAAACCCTTAAAAAATTCGACAGATTTTCGGAAATATGGAAAAATTCTCTGAACTGTTGGAAAAAGATGCGACGTATATACGAAAGACGAAAGAAATGTATCAAATTTTGGGACTATTCTAGCTGGAACGATTTTGGATAAAAATTACGTTATCTCGAGAAAATTTGAAAATGTTGAGGTTTTATGGAAAAAACAAAGTTTTTAAGGAAACTGGAAAACTTCAAAAATGTGGATACCCTGTTGAGTAGTTCATATTTCCTATTGTATCTTTCAGTGAGTATTGAACCCTATAGAGACATTTAATATAGACAATAGATAACCGAGACTTTTATGGCCTTCAATGACCAAGACGCCAAAACGTTATACATCACACAAAACTGCAAATTGGAATCATAAAAGTAACCAAGAGAAAGTTTGCTAAATCGTCGAAATTTGTGCGAAGCCACCATGAAATGAACATTTTTTTGCTACAAAAATCGTCATGTTTAGTACTGCACGCCAAAAACAAACAAAAAATACCCCCACACAAAACTGCAAATTGGTACGATAAAAATAACCAAGTGAAAGTTTGCTAAATCGTCGAAATTTTTACGAAGCCACCATGAAATGAAAATTTTTTTTTGCTACAAAAATCGTCATGTTTAGTACTGCCCTCAAAAAATTTATATATTCTTAACTCACAGCTAGTAAATTGCGTAAAACTTGAAATCCGTTTATTTATTTTTGGAAAATCCAGTCTTTGAAAACTGTCGTTCACAATTTTCCTTGAGCTTTTATCACATTTAATACAGCCAGTGAATGTTTGTATTGTGAAACTGTCGATTTTTTTGAATTTCTGTTCTATTATCCGAGTTTATTTTTTAAAACATTAATGCTGTTTTTATTAATGTCGTTCTTCTCCTCTCGCATTTTCTGACTGATTTTAAATATAGCAGCTGGAAGTGAGGAGCGATCTGCATCTGAAGTTTCCGCAGGAAGTGCACCCGTCTATTTCGGAATGCCAAGTTGTCAGCAGGAGCTTTTATGCATTCTCCATTTTTAATGGCGAGCATAGGCCACGTTTAACGTTCGATAAAGCAATCTTTTTGACGAATTTCGCTTCAAATTCAAGCCCAAACAATGGGCATGCATGTCGATAAAACACACGTGTGCCGACTCAAAGCTACCATAAAAAAACGTTCAGCGCTTCTAGAAGTCAACGGAAATCGAACAAAACCTGGCAATTGACGCAAAAAACATCCAACAAAAACGGCTTATCAAGGTGGCAGTAACCCAATAAATGGATTCTGGCAGGATCTCTATTCACTTAAAGTCGCTGGCTACCGTCTTAATAACATCCCTGGCAATAGACCCTTTCCAAAATGCCAGCGCCACCTATGATGAAATCCGCGCAACAGGTAAGCGCAGATCGATTTTCAAAGATTCCTTGAGATTCGGAACATTTTCAGCAGATTTAGAAGACTCGGGGAGATTTTAATCAATCGCATAGAAAAGCGCGGATTTCCTTACATTCAGAAGTCTTAAACTTAAACTGGGTCAAAGTATTTGAATTGATTCCATTTAGAATTCACTATACCCTGCGTCTTAAAAGCTCTCGTGTACGCATTGATTGCCATCCTACAGGGGCAGCAAGGCTAAAATTAATTTTTTGAAACACATGATGCCTCCCCTCGTAGCATAATTTATTTATACTTTAAAAAAACATACTTCCCAAACCTATGCTATCTAAAATATGTAAATTGAAAACATTCGATTCAAATCTTTTACCCTGCAGTCAGTATACATAGTGTCATTTGGCAGGGGGGATCATTACACAAATTAAGTTACGACTAAGCAGTCTGGTCATGATGGACCCCAACATCACAATTCAGTTATATTTCCCGTATTTGGGGACTTTAACGAGGAGGCTGGGAATAGGAAGGCGGCGGGGAACCATTGAAAAACCACAATCGAGAATATCCGATCCGGGAATCGAACCTGGGTGTACCGACCCCTAAGCCACCTTGCTCGATTCAATCCTTCGCATAAAGCAATTGAAAACCGCGTTTTTCTTTTTTCTTTCTTTCTTTAAACTAATCTCATTTTAAAAGTGGCGCAAACGTTGTCTTTAATGAAACTACAGGTTATTGCAACGAATTTCACGAGTGGATTTTCCGACTTTGGACTCACCCACCGTGTATAGTGTTGGTCTACACGCCTAGTTCAATTGTAGGGCAGCTGGGCGAGTTATGGCGGATTAAAAGAGGTAGTGGCCATCCAGGTTGGATGCATCGATCTGGCCCGAGCTCAGCCCCGTGTTCGTCGTGGCGCACGAAATGTAATTATTCGGGAAAAGTGCTATTTTGGCTAAGCATTTTCAAGTCCACTGGGTGCAAAATTAAGTCGCAGCGCATGAAAGCGAGGTCTTGTTTGTCGAAGCATTTCCGAGGGGCATGCACTGCATGCAGGCATGACAAATGACTTAACTTGCCTGGAAACAGTGACAACGTGCCATTCCCTCGATATTTAGGCCAAACCGCACCAAAAAGCTTCCCGTCCCTAAGGAATAAGAAGCTACATGTGCGTTGACATTGCGTTTGCCCTAATAGAAAGATTTTACGACATTGGCGTTTCCTCCTTACTTCTGCAAACATTTCGATTTAGCGTTATTTTTAGCGGATGATTTTTTGGGGACATAAAAGGTAATGATATTGCTAGGAAGTTGCTGATTTTTGATGCTTTTAAGTTGGAAGGAGATCCGATAAGAAGTTTTTTATATGATTCCAAAGTTTCGAGTTAGATTTTCCTTCTATGTTATTCTTCTATAACATAGAGAACCAACAATATCTTATAAAAAGCATCCAATGAGAAATATCAATTTTTCTTCTATATTCTGTATATCATAATTTTGCCTCCTTCCACCCTGCATCAGTGGACACCAAACAAATTTCTTGCTTGCAAATCATCAAAGATGGTATTTTGTTGAAAACCCAAAAGCACGTACCAGAGTCCCAACGGAATTCTGGAGTTCCGTTGCATGCCAGGATTTCAATTTCATGAAATATGCAGACCATGCATTTGGTTGAAAAGGGCCACTTTTTATGCACGAATAATTCATCCTTATCAGCCTTGATGTTGGTGGGTTACAGACATGTCAGGCTCAGATGCTAGATAACATCGTATAATTTATGATTTTTTCATGTTTCATGCCAAGCGTATAACAGTGCAACAATATGCTTTTTTTTTCTTTTTTGCTTTATGTGCTTGGCATTCTGGTTAATCATGGTCGCATCCCGACCTTTGACATTAGAAATACATGTATATTGTTCCACAAACTGCATTTTACTGAAAAACCCGACTTCAGATTTTTTTTAAAACCTCCAGTGCCCAACTGCCCTTTATGTAACGTGGTTATGTGTACATAAACTTCGTTTCATGCACGCAATTATTAAAAATATTGTTTAAAATTATCCACAGTCTACGTGTGACACATTTGTTAATGAAACATACGAATTTCGGGTTTATGCTTGAGTCCCATTCCCAAGATGATTCATAATGCAAATGAAACTACTTAAAAATCCGAAACCCTTCTGGTCAAGAGCATTTAGGAAATGTGCTCGTACTCGCACTTCCATTCCATCATTTCTGAAGAGCCATTTCATACAAAATGCATCTCTATAGAAAACGTTTATCCGCTTGATTCACGTTTTGATACGGAAGTGCGGACGCCGCGAGACTTCAAATGACACGTTAGCGTTTGAAAAAGAACAATTTATGCAGTGGCATTTGCGCATCATTACCAAGAAAGGTGCCTTTGATGTCAGGTTCGTCAACATCGAGCCACCAGCATTGAATGTTGAACCGCATCATGCAAGTCCAAGCACGTCTCTTCCGCCGATTTCAATCACCCGTTTTTTGAGCATTTCCTATACCGAACCAGCCATTAATTCCACCTTTTTTGCTCGAAACACAATAAAAGGCAACTGCCGAGAAACGTCTCGCAAAACGCCATCAAGTAGATCTCTTCCCGGATATGCAAGTGTGCAACTTGGTGGCAATTTGTGTCCACAATTGGGTTGACACGATAAAATAGTTGACCTCGCTTTACAACTTCTGAGATTGCAACGTCGTCGATGGAAGTAATACTGTACTGAATTTAGCTCGTGAAACAGCCACCAAGAGACATCTCCAAGAATGTACATGTAGCTTCCTGTTAGGCCTAGTTGCATTCGTTTTTCACGGACAGTCTAATGCTTCGCTGACTTAATCGCGAATTAAGGACAGAATTTGAGAGAATTAATATAGCTTAAATGTTTCCAAATGACTCCATCAGTGAATTAAGGAAGAGGAGCGGAAAAGTACATGTAGCAAGGAGAAATGGCGACCTCAAGAGTCCGGCAGCTTTCATAATGAATTCCGCAAAAATGAAATTCGGCGTAAATTAACTCTCGACTTCATTATCTTTCAATGATGACATTTGTTGTCAATGATGATATTTGGCGATGTATTTTCAAAATTTGATAGTATTTTTAATTCGTTTAGATATTGTTGATGTCTATTTTAACAAACGCCCGAGATAAGAATTAATGCATTTAAGAAATAAACCCGACGACGTAATTTTTGCTATAATTACCCAATTTGATCATGAAAATATGAACTCGTAATATACTGTAGCAGTCACATTGAAGATCATAAGATCAATCGTTACCCAATTTGTTCATGAGTAATTCGGTGTTATTCTTTTCTGTTGGATGCACTGGTCTGATGTGCTCCAACAAAATATGTGGAAATTGGAAACGCTCGTGAGAGCAATGGATGCCCCTGTTATTACATCGTTATTACATCTGATTAGAATGCCATAACAAAATACTACTGTCTCGGAGCTCCTATGCAGTTGCGTGGGGCATCCTTTGCTCTCACGAGCGTTTCCAATTTCCACATATTTTGATGGTGCACATTAGACCAGTGCATCCAATGGAAAAGAATAACACCGAACTACTTCGTTAGGTGATAACATCCATCGTATGAAACTGAAGTAAAAATAATGAGAAAAACCGAAGGTTTTCCACAACGGAGGAAGGTAAAAACGAAATGAAAACAACAAACAAGTTGAATTTCGTATACCGTGGATTTCACAAAGGTGCAAATTTTCAGCGCCCATTTCGCGAAGGTCTAAAAAATAAGGCTGATATTTCAGCGAATTGTTCGCTAAAATGGTGCGGTAAATGGGTTAAATTAAATAGGCCTCGATGTGGCCTGAAGCCTGAACTACGAAGTTTCCAAAAAGTTAACCCACGCAGTATAGTAATGCAATTTAACAAACATGTTTAAGTCATGAAAACCACGGCATTTTGATGCGCGTAGATAAGAAATTCGAAGTTAAATTGAGTTATTAAATTGAGTTTATTTACCTTCGATGATCGTGCTTGCCGGATCTCGCGATGTTGTTATCCCATAAATATTAAAGAAGATGGATTTGACTGAAACGTACAGTAGATGATGACCCTGCATGGTTAGTCCTGAAAAAAGGAAAAAAATTATGAATTTTACAAAATGTCTTTAAAGTTACAATCATTTATAAACTGGAATATATCCTTATTTTCCAAGAGTTTGCCGATTTAGAAAAATTATAAATGTGAAGTACATAGTGGGTTACACGTTTCGAAATCCTATTGACTTACAATATTTGTCACTATTGATATGTTTAATTTCCCGAATTATGATATCCAAACATTTACAAAACATTTTCCATAAGGAATATGGGTGCATGTACCAAAATGCTCCTATGTTTGGAACTTTTTCAATATTTTACAAACATGAAAAATGAATAAATTGAATGAATCTTTTTTTTAGCGTTGTTTTCCTCATTTCGTTTTCTATGCTTGCAAATAAATTTCAACAAATATTCGCGCTTTAATTTTCTCGAATTTGATTTTGAATACTTAAAAATTCAAAACGAAGGTCCGATCCCTTAAGAGGTAATTTAGTGAGGATTATTTACGAGCGTCAGATCACCAAACTTCCTTTAAAAAGTTTTATACAGATTTATATTTCGGTGTGATTTGACCTCCTTTAGCTTTGTGCCATATGTGGAATGTATCTCTACTCGCTGTAACTTTGTCAGGAAAGAAGTACTCCAAATGTTATTTAGTGCCAACAAACTAGACAGTTATTGCCGCATTTGTTATGAAATAAGTTGCAATACCTAAACAATCCAGACTTCTAGAACGAATTTGTCTCCGGCAAATTGATGAAGCACTCTATCCGTATTGGCATACCTGATGCATTGAGGTGATGCTAACGAAAGCACTTTTTTTTCTTGCTGGCAGTGTTAATTTCATCAAATTGGCTCTGGTTTCAGCAGAGTTGTTTGACCACATTTGGCATATCTGGTATCAAGTAGAGTCGACGGGCCACTTCTGACTTCATTAACACGTCCATCGGTGGCTTCCGGCGAGAGAACAAACTGCTTCGTATCGATATCAAATTCCTAAAAAGCAGCCAATTAACTTTGACACCAGAGACAATGACTTCAAAAACCAGTCCATCAACTTTGCTTGACATCTAACTGCATATAGTCTTCAAAAGTAGCTCCAACTTCTCTTTGACGCCAAAAGACAATGTCATCAAAAGTAGTCCATCAACTAAGCTCGACACCAGAGAGAAAGTACATGTAGTCGAAGAAGCCCATCAACTTGGCTGGACAAAAAACATGGTTATCAAAAACAGTTCATTAAAACTCTGCTTGACATCAGAGACAACATCGCCAAAAAAAAAAGTCCATCAACTTGGCTCGACATCAGAGCCAATGTCATCAAGAGTTGCATGATACCGTACAAAATGTAACATTTTAATTTAGTTTTCATATTCATAGTGCATCTTGGGGGTAACCGAGGCTCATGGCCACATTCTCAAATGTGTTCATGTACATGTACGTGTACAAGGGTGACTGCGTAGGGTCATTCCCCCAGAGCCCCGCCCCTCGACATGCTCGCAATCAGCACGCATCAAAATGCAAACGGAATTGGCACGGATTACGTAGGCTGCGAACACGCAAATTCCATTACCTAATCAGCCGCTATAATTAGTAGCCCAGAGCCGTTAGTTCCCGCTCGATGCAAATGAGTGTGGGAAAAATGGCAGCAGGAGGGGGGGACGTGGGTGGCATTCCCCCCAAGATGGCGCTGCCTTCGAAGTCGACAAATTGGATTAAAAACGCAACTTTGACATCGATTCAATCGCCGGCCAGACGGAAAAGCGTGTAGGAAAGAGGTATTTTTATGGGCAATAAGACGGCGATGGAATCCATAACATTCGTTCTCGTCTTTGTTGGGTCCGTCGACGTGATCGATGGGATTCCCGCGAGATTCTCGGCGTCGAAACGACGGCTAATCTCCGACGAAAGGAATGTGGCAACCGACGTTCCTCAGGAATTTCGGCGATGGAATCACGCGAAGCAATCGGCGACCAAAAAATCGATGCGGCCAAATTGACGTCTTGGAATGTACCTCCAACCATCCTCATAAGTAACCATTGGTCACATCTTCGAGAAGTTTCCCCGTGGCCATTGCATGGACGGACGTTTAATAGACCCGCTGCAGATTGCGATGTCTTCAGCGCCATCTATGGTGCATTCAGCATTCTGCTCCTTACATTTTGACAACGAGTCAAATCCCTAGCGCCATCCATTATAGTTTCCGAGCAACTATAGATACTGTATGGCATGCAGTTCCCATGAAATTCGTGCAGAAATTTCTTCGTACCGAATTTATTCCTTTTTCCGAAAGAAATATTTAGATGGAATAAAGAGATAAATTACAACCTCTTCCAGGCTGTTCGTGTTAGGGCCATCCATAAACCATGCCTTTACGTGAACTCGCTATGCATGGCAATTTCACTTGCACGTTTCAATGCGAATTCCCTGACTACTGAAAATTTAGAAAAAGCAAAACTAAATAGAGTCTAAACACCTGTTAAGAATGACCACCAAAAAATGCCACGTTGGTCACTGTACACAGGTGGTCACTATACAAAGAATGCCTGAATGAAATTAGAATAATTAAGATGTACACTATACTTATAAATGTAGACTGTAATACATGTAGTAAAAAAACACAATACCAAAAAAGTACAGATTCATCATGTCCATGTGCATTACATACAATATATTTTTGCCTTATTACACATGTTTTTTTAAAGATAAAATTATCAAGTTTTCCTTGTTTTAAATGCTTTTTGCTTCTTATGGTTATGTTTTCAGTGATTTTTCGATTTAAATAACACGATTGGCTGAATTATTTGAAAACCACTAGGGTTAAAGCAGGATGTAAGGTGACTCATCTGTTATCTGGTCACTTTATAAGGTGCATTAGCAATGTAAAAATTGCAAAAAAGACAACACATGTCACTGGCCACTGTACACAATAGGCAGGTGGTCACTAGACAGCATTTTTATAAAGCAAATGTATACTAGAAAAAGAACGATGGGACCTCTCAACTCTACGCCTTTTCGAATATATGCAGCTGACGAACTTCTGATGGCGCTTTGAAACTACGATTGCCCATGTACTGCATATTCTGTACATTGTATATCAATGGGAAAATAAGCCGTATAAAGCACATAAAACAATATATAGCTTTATGGACCAGAGACTATATTTGATGTTCGGACGTTTATGATGATATGAAACTATATGTCCATATACATGCATTTGGTAGTTGCATTATATACAGGAGGCAATAAATGACTCGCGAGTAAGCACGTTCTCACGAGTGAATGTATTATTTGTAATACAGTATATAGTATATACAGTATATACACTACGGTACATGCATTGTATATCGTAGTATTACATGTATTATTATGGAATAGGGCAGTCCAAAAGCCTGGATATAAAAGAACAGGAAAAATGTGCATTGTAAAATAATTTGCCAGAAAATTATCCTCGATCTGTGGTAAAAACGAGAAACGAAACCGATTAAGATTAAATTATTTCCTAACAATGATAAGAACCGTAGACGTCGAATTCGCCTAATTAAGGCAGAGTTGATGAGAAAGGATTACGGTCATGGCCGATTTAACATAGGAACTATCCCAGCATTCGCCTTCAGTGATTGTGGGAAACCATGAAAAACCACAATCGAAGATAGCCGACTCGGGAATGGAACCCGGGTCTACCCAATGCGAGGTACTCAACGTGTAACATGTATAAAGTGCCATTTAAAATGTATTTCATACGATTACACTATGTTAACAATCATGTTTTAAATATTTACATTACATTATGTACAGATACGTGTACGCAAATATGCGGTACATGTATCATACTGTACATGTAGATGTTTGTAAACAATTTTGAATTCAGTTTCAGAAACACAATGTGGTTTATTGGGACTCTATAATGAAAACTTTCCCTTTTTGATTTCTAATATTAAGTACTTTAAAGGAAAGATGAGATTAAATTACTTTCGTTTCTTGTAATGTTAAGTAAAATAAGGTACATATGTCCATGTAGAAATAATATTGGGAACTCAGACAGAAGCATTATGAATGACACTTTTGGAAGTCGTGCCGTCACGTGTGTGCAAAACGAATCCAATAATGGACCTTATGCAGAGTTACGTAGGTATGGGCTACATCACGTGATCTTTTCATCCAATCAAAGACTAAAAGAACGTGACTCGTCACTGCCTACGGGTATATTTCGCCAATGGAACTAATGAATGAAATGTCACGTGATACTATATATGCATGCTGGTCCATTGGTTAAAAGCGAGTTCTTAATGACGATGCACTGTATAGTACATGTATCATGTAAACAGTTTTCAATGACAGGGCCGCATAATTTCAAATGGTTTTTCATGGGAATATCACCCAATATGTTGATATTAAAGCTCGTTGAAAGTTATACAGTATATACTGGGTGAGTTTTAAGTCTGGTTCCATTCGATTATTTGGGATTGTGTTAGAGGTAAAAATCTGAGTTTGTGATATTATGGTAAAATAGGTAAGCGCTTTCAAATGAGCGTATTTCCGGTGACCTTGGAATGTAACTTCAAGGTCATTGCGTTACCATCTTCTAAACCGTAATAGTTTGAGCAAAACGTTCAATTAGAAAGTTGTAGGGCATCGTGAAATTAGTTTAATGTTGGAATTGCGACATTCCATTACCAATTTCCACGTTTCAAAAAACATCTAAGTTTCCGGCATATTTGATAAGTTGCACAGCAGCAGTGTAATGCGGGAATGCTCATACTAACATATTCAGGGGCAGGGCCCATTCACAGATTAAGCATTGAAACTGGGTGAATTACGAAATGGCAACATTTCCAATTACATTAATGTAAAGCACATCTTATGAGGTCAAGGTACTGCACTAATCAGTGTTTCTACAATCCTTATTCACTCAGTTTCAATGCTTAATCTGTGATTTAGGCCTGCCCTAGAATATTCTAGTACGAGCTTTCCTGCATTTCACTGCTGCTGTGCAGGTTAGCAAACATGCCAAAAATTAAATGCTGTTTGGAACGTGAATATTGATAATGGAATGACGCAAATGCACCCATTAAACTAAATTCACGATGCCCTAAACTTTCCATTTGACCATTTTGCTCTAACTTTTACGGCTTAGAATGACCTTAAAATCGCTTTAAAATCACCGGAAATATGCTCATTAGCAAGCACTCACCTCTGTTACCATAATACCACAAACTCATATTTTTACCTCCAAAACAATCCAAATAAAAACATGTAACTGGTTATAGAAATCACCCGGTATACAAGTGTAGACATGTATAAACGAGCATAAATGTAAATTAACACGTTGAGGTAAATTTTTATTTAAAATCAATTTAATTTATGACATTGCAGGGAAACTTGATAGTTTTCCCACTGCTCGAGAAATCTCGAGGCTGTGTTGAAATTGTTTTTCTTTTCAATTTCAATTCCATGTCCCGGTGCATCACTTGTGTTTATCTGACACAAGAGATGCACCATATCCCATTCGAGGACATGGAAGTTGTTAATCTTGTTTAATGCTTATTTATATTAAACATGAGAGCACACCATTGCCACATTATTAATTCTCCACGGTGCGCCTTCTAACCCTTTCCCCAATTTTGATGATTGGTGATGGCACGCACTTTGGCATTGATTATGTGCGTGCCCTCTATGTTCCTTAATCAATTTTGTTATTAATGAGGGCATGCACCTTTGCCATTAATTATGTTCGTGCCCTCTATTTCTATTAATCAACTTTCTGTATTTAATAGGGAGACACCCTGTATGTGTTGTGGGGGTCTCCTTTTATCCAACAGTTATTATATGTTGAGGGATGCAAGGTGTTTCTCACCATAGCATCATACATTGTGTTGGTGATGACTGGGATATCTATTACCCTAGCCAGCAAAGCTTTATTGTTCCCAACATTCGATACCTACTCATATTGTGTGTATGATCATATTTTAACGACCATGTTTTTGTGAAACTTTATAGTTTCCTAAATATGATATTCCAAAGTTGTGTTGCAACTTGTTATTCAGAATATCATATGACAACCTGTGATTGGACGATGAGTAATAACTCATCGTCTTTAGCACCTCTTAAAGGAGTATTAATACTTCTCATCGGCCATTCACAAATTGTCAACCACCTAAGCATTAAAACTAAAGAGCAAACCTTTGATTACAACTGCAATATTATTGTTCTGATGCTCTATGTTTAACATTATACTTTATTCTTTTGATAAGTTAATTTGTTGAACTTGGAATAAAACCCCCTATGCTAAATGTAACTCAGTTTCGACTACATAAATTCACCCTTCCATAATTTCCACACGCATCTATAAATGTTCTTACTGACGAGCAGGAATATTTTTTTCACTCTGGAAACATAAGGACAACATAGTGAAGAGGAATTGTATGTATGAATATTTTATGCATGGCAGATGTGAAAGCAAGTAGTATTTGTGGAGTTTGTCTGACCACAAATATCCAGACACCACAACATATACATTGTAGACCATCACATGCTTTATAGACTTTTCTTCAAACGTTTTATAGAACTTACCAGGATTCATCCTGCAACCTGCAAGCAAGTCCTGGATATCTAACGCTTCCATACTCTGCTATCCTGACTTGTTTCGATGTGCCTTACTATAGTTGTGCCTTTTCCTGGGTTTTCCATAAAGGGTATAACTGTAAGCATTTTTATAGGTTCTTTTGAATGGGTTTTTGTTCAAAGCACCATTTTTATGAGTTTAGAAATACGTTTAAGTGTTGCTAAATCCAAACATAATTTTAAGCACCTCAAAATAAGCAAGAAAATACCCTTGGTTGTTAAAAAAATTCCCAATTTCACAATTAGTTTTTAAAGTGTATAGCAAAATGTTTTTGCCAGATATTATGGAAATGTTTTACTTGTTCAGCAAACTAGGCCTTCTCACCTGTATTCATTCTCCAATTACTTCACAATTCAAATATGTAGAAAGTGAAACTTTATTTGTGATAGCACAATGAAGTATAAAAGTAAAACTAAGAATTTTATGATTTTAATTTATTCGAACTTTGCGAAGGCGTATCTCTATCAAGTATGCCTGTTAAAACTTGATCGTTTCAACCCTAGTTCGTATTGCATAAATCACACAAAACAAGACTTCAGGGACACTATTGTCTCATTAAAGTTTGCAGATAAAATACATGTAATATCATGCGTATGTGGATGGGAAGGCGCGGAAAGTTTATGGAGAAACTCACCATTATAAAGTACTTAATTGTTTGCATGTAAAATGCCTGTAAAAAGCTTATCAAATCGAACATATATTGTTTGAAGTCAAAAATGTAATATTATCCGAATTGGAAATTATTTGTATAGGCTATATGTAAATGTAACTAAATTCGTCAGAAATTCCTATGTTCTTTTTAATGTTGTTCGATCCCAGGGCTAAATTTCAATAGGTCTATTAACTGCATGAGTGTTACCAGTTTCAAGTTTATTCTGTGACTAGCTGTGCCCGGCCACGCGTAGCTGTGGCTAACCCTATAGTATAGTCTGTACCTTACCTTGTGCCGTTGAATTCCTTTCCCGATGAATTCGTAAATTTCCCGTTGAAATCATAAATTTCCCGTTGAATTCCTTTCCCGTAAACGGTCATATTGGTAAGATTGAACGCAGCTTGCCCATGTCTAAAAGTGATGCGAGCAAGGCGAAAGGGGGCAAACATGACTAGCTAGCTGCGCTGCAGCACACTTGTGCACTGCTGTAAAACGACCAATGGCGTAGTACATGGGTGCCACAAAGTCGTTTG
>JAQGAO010004932.1:0-14306 GCA_034697705.1 Ommatoiulus sabulosus
AATAATTGCAGCTGACAACAAGCAGGCAAGATAATGGTTTTTAAGTTAATGAAATAAGTGCTAGCGTGCTCTCACCCGTACTCAGGAAATGCCGTAGCTTGACGTAGCTGGAAAACGTAATTGTAAATGTAGATAAAGTTCCATTTGGTGGCGCATGCGCACTAAGCATTTCTTGCTCTAAAGCTTTTTTAAAGAATACTGTTTATACATATTATATGTTAATTAGGCCTACATATATATATATAATTTACAATGTAACATCAAAATACATGTAATATGGTATGTAAAACATGTCGTATGCGTATATTTTAGATGCAGCAAACGTGTTTTTTATATGTAGCGTACATTTGTTTTACATAGCATATCCCAAGTATTTTACGTGTAAAAAACATATTAAATATTTATATGCTATACATGTAAAATGGATTTATATACACGTGTTAACATATGAAATGTTTATAATGTATTTATTAGATAACGTAGAGAAAAGAAATGCTTAGTGCGCACGCGCCGCCAAACCGTGCCCAGACGGAACTTTATCTGTATTCACATTTACGTTTTCCATCTACGTCAAGCTACGGCATTTCCTGAGTACGGCTAATATCACAACCAACCAAATAAGTCACATTTTGAGGACGAATGGAACATATATATATATTAAATTCATCAGTTTTTCATTTGGGATTTGGGAATGTGACGCCAAATCAATCCTCATAAAATGATCATGGTTCTATTTTTTTTCTGATAATTATGAAATATCATGACTGATCACATTTATAAAAAAAAATCTACATTGGCCTTTTCATGTGTAATGTCCGCGTCGATCAATTTGTTCAACTTGTGCTAACCTAGATTTTGGTCCCCGTGTAATTTTGGATTGAAACTAGCTTTTGGCTGTTTGAATTGTCTATCGATTCGTTTGAACGTGTGGCTTTCAAATTTAGATAGCTTTTACCAACTGCATTATTTATACATGTTCTTAAAGACGAAGTAACCGACGTTATTACGAACAGGTCGGAAAGAGGAATCGTTAAAAAATTACGAGCTATCAATCACATTACAACCCGATCATGTTGTGGCGCTCGTCAACATGGCAAAATTGTTGAAATCAATGAAAAAATATACGGAAGCTGAAAAATTGTATAAAAGGTAACCGTAAATTCATAAACTTAGTTCAAACTCAATCTTAGTGCGGGTTTTGATGACATGACAACAATCTGTTTTTGCCTTACATGTAGAGCTTTTGCTATCAAAGAAGATTCCAAAATCATGGACAGTTTAGGAGTTCTTTACTTCACTACTGGAAGATATCTGGAAGCGAGGAAAATGTTCATGGATGTTTTAGAGGCATTCCCCGAAGAAATGGATGCAAGAGTGCATTTTGTAAGCGTTTTATACTGTATAGTATTTACAATGCTCTTTTAAAGGGAGTTAGTCATCACAAATTTAGGCGAAAAAATTGATGAACCATACCACTCATATTTTCACTCCCTTTAAAAATTGCAAAATGCATCTGGTACTTTGGGTCTTCTCAAGGCTGATGGAAGTTTCTTCATTCCCATGAATTTAGCTTTTGAGCACGAAACAATTAACAATTTAATTTTCTCAATATTAAATATTAACATGATAACATTAACCCTTAAAATTTGCACTAAAATTCATCTACTTCCTAAACTTTGAAAGTTCGAGTTCGCCAAGTTGCTCCGTAATGTGCAGACCTCTTCTTTAATCGAGTCAACTTTGTCTAAAAAAAGCCTGAATTGCATGGCTGCATTAACAACTAAGTAAACTTGTGTAATTTTAGCTCGGAACTTGTTAAGATCGTGAGAGGCGAACATGTGTATTTACGAAGAGAAAACAATCCGTGTCTGTAAATGAAAGTGGTTTATTTGAAAATCGGATAAAGGGCACTTAAAGGTCTTAAAAGAAAGCACATCCCTTTTCAATTTGTGCAGCTTGCCAATAGAGCGTTAAAACTGTTGGTGACTTTATTCGTTCATGCGTTGGATTTGTCATCGTACTTTCTTTTGATCTATAAGTTGTCCAATTGGATGCTGCTTGTCATACATTTTTTCCCCTCTTTTTCTCATTTCGTTGCTCGAAGAATGATTTTTCCTTGTTTCATGTCTTTCATAAATTGTAGTCCGCACTTTTCGCTACTGTATATCTATAGACACCGACAGTGGCCTTTTCTAAAGTTTTGTTTTTCATTTTACATTATTCTAACCCAAGTTTTCTCAATTTGGGAAGGGTGCCAACAATTGGACAGTTTAAGTCTAATTAATGACTTTACGTGGTCAACTGATTTTTAATTCGTAGTCTGTTCTTGGTGCGTTTTACATGTCTACAAGATGACACAAGGTTGCATTGCATCTGGATTTGATTACTGTTTATTAACAACATTTTCCTTAATTAGGCGCAAGTGTTGACCCATGAACAAAACTTTACCCTCGCGGAGGAGACCCTCCGATGGGTGGTTAGTCGCAATGCAACCCATCGGGATGCTCTGCGTCAAATGGCTTTACTCTGCAGCCATC
Organism: Ommatoiulus sabulosus; assembly: GCA_034697705.1. Classification (NCBI taxonomy): domain Eukaryota; kingdom Metazoa; phylum Arthropoda; class Diplopoda; order Julida; family Julidae; genus Ommatoiulus; species Ommatoiulus sabulosus. The sequence continues at coordinate 2,538 of JAQGAO010004932.1, forward strand.
TCAATCGCACCACAGAGGTAACATTTTTATTATAATTTTTATCAAATTCATCCATTATCTTCAGTACTTTATTTCGGGAAATATTATGAGTGCGCGAGTTGCTGTTTAAGTGTTTTAGAAGGTTCTCGGACAGAAGCTTTGCAATTGGCACTTTGGCAGTCGTGAAGTTAGGTGTGTCGATTTTGCATCAAAATCAAAGCATTCGGAAAGCTTCTGTCTGAGTACTCTCTGCGTAATGCACAAATTAAATTTCACGATGAAATTAAATGCTTGTTTCAAGGCTGTTGGATTCATTCTTCGAGCGCTGAAGCTTTGTGGAAGCAGTGACGTCACTTGCGCTCAATTATACGCTGACCATGCCAATATCCTCATGGACATGGACCACATGGATTTGGCTGCAGAGGTCATTATTAAAATGAAATGCAGAAAGAAAAATGATAATACATTTTTACCTTTGAAATTAAAATATTTTTACTTTATCTTATTGGCAGAGCTACAAGATGGCTTTACAAGTTTATCCGAGCTTTACTCTCGCTCATTTGAACTTGGGTGTAATTTATCATATAAAGGTAAGCCAATTTCGTTAGACGAAAAAACAATGTAATCATTCACCGAACAAAAGAACTGATGTTTTCTTTTTTCTACAGCGAAATTTCGACGAAGCCTGGAAACACTACAGGACAGCGCAACTGCTCGAACCGACCAATCGCCTCTTGCAGGAAAATATGGATAAACTAAGAAAAGCGGAAGTGGCTCTGTTAAGCATGGCTTCCTCCAAACATTCGGATTCCTGCAGATGATGGTGTACGTCATCCGACCATTTTGACATGATGTGAAACATTTTTCAGGCGCCATCGAACAACAGCGGTGAACTCGTGAAACGGGTTTTCCTAGAATGGTTGCAGCGAGCATAAAATGATTGTTCGTAAAGTTATAAGGCGCATCCGTGAATGTGTGTTTGTGCAATGTGAAGTGAAACTGCAGTGCTACGTAGTTTGGCTTGGAAAGCTCACCTATTTCGTATCGTGTTTGGACTTTCAAGAAATTGCCCATCCGGATGGACCGGTCTTAATTTATTTTTTTAAAAAATGCACCGAGGCTGCAAGGTATTTTCCTCACTGCGTAATTAAATTTCCCTAATTTGTTTTATTTTTATCAACCCAGTACGTTGCCTGCTAAATGACCACGAAAATCAGAAGTGTTTTAAAAAATTCAGCATCCAACTCTAATAAGAATATATCTAACTCTGATAAGATTCATGGAAAAATCGTGATTACTGACATGGCTATTTGAATAATCGCGTTGAATTTAAAAGATATCGCACCTATAATATGAGTTTAATTGTTACGGGATGTCATAATTTGGCATAATTAATTACAGTAATTGAATTATGATTATGTCGTAAATAACATAATTGACTATATATTGGCATAAAATCGGCAGCGTTGGTGGTCATTCGCAATGTTGCGCCACTGTCATAACTTGAACACATTTTAAACAAATTACGTTATAGAAATTAAGAGAGTTTAAGAATCAATTTGCACACATAATTCGAATTATGCGCGTCTTTCGTGTCATCACAGTATACGTAATACCATATGGTCACTCCGCGCATTCCTCATGTCCTAGAGAGCCTACATCATGTCCATCTTCGCAGCGCCACTGTGCGACTAGCGGCGGCTAAGTGGTAAATGTGCATTAAGCCATGCACATATATCGTTAGTATAGTAGCCTATCGCATCGCCAATGATGTTTACTTGTTTTATCCTAATGAACCAATACACAGTGCCCGGATGACAGAATAAAGAAGGGGTCATTCAAAAAGGACGTCTTCATGTAGGGGGTAAGGGGGTCAAATTTTGCGGACGTTTTTTTGAATGGCTGAAAAACTTTGTGAGAAAATATTGCTGCAAACGACGAAAAGTAGGCAGCGTCTGCTTTATCAAAATGCATTTATCACTATCACTCCTTTTAAACGGATTGCTACAGTGTATACTTAGCCAATTGGGCAGTTTTGTGCAATCCTGTGGGTATCTGTTCCTATGTCGAGCGAGTGACAGGTCGCCTACGTACGGTACGATCATATCGCGTCCTATCGTTGGGCGTTAATTTGCTTAGCTGCCACCGTATCAAGTCAGGCGCTGCAGTCGTTTTTATTTTACAATATCCGAACATGAAAGGTGCCGACACGTAGGGACTATACTGGTATCACGTATTCTGTGGTGTAATGTGATAATTCGTAGTTCGTACACAATCACACCATGTTCATTTTGGTTTTATTACCCTGAATTTTTCAAATAACCATTCCTCGATGTGACGTCATATCAGCCCTATGTCCATTCATAACAATTATGCTTGCGCTATATATCAGCAACAGTATTATTTAAAAGTGAATATGACGTTATTATGAGACTATTTGAAAACTTTAAAAAAAATATGAAATATGTGTTTTTTTCCCCAATGGCGTGATGGCGCTCCTCGATTTTACTTGAAATACTGTATATGTTCAGAATACGTGGTCCATCAGGATAATTCATGAATCTGTGATCGCAGTGTAGGAAGCAAGCTTTCAGAAATCCAAATGTTCAATATGTCAATTATATTTAGAAACAATTAAAAAATATTTTATTAGTTTGGAAAATGTATTATTTTAATTAAACATATCGAAATAACGCTGACGGTCTACGGAGAGAACAGCATTTTGTTCATGTTTGACTCAACATTAATATAAGTTATCATTAATGAAGTTATATCATTAATGCAAATTTTGGGGAATGTGAAGTGAGTTTTTTGTCTCAACTACAAAGTAAAAATAACTTTGAAAAATCAAAGTCAGGTGAGCCAGGTTTCGAACCCGGAACTCCCGAATGCGAGGCTAAACATTTGACTAGTCTGCCACGATGTCCGGTGACTCAAATCATGGAGAGGAATGTTAATTCAAAATGTTATTTTATTAAGTTTAAGGACGTACTGTATGATACGCCCCTGGCCGAGCCTCAACTTTACAAAGAGCGCCGTATTGTTTTTGCATTTAATCCTCGCATAGCCTAATTATCCTCATAATGTCATTCGTTTCATTTGAGTATGCATGCAGTGCGCCGATTTAACCAGTGAATATACGAAGAATTCTTCCCATACAATTCGCCGGACAGCGTGAATCAGATGAGGATGGATAAATAATAATCAGGTCAGTTCCAGCTAATAGTATTAACTACTTGTGACAATATAAGCGCACGTGGCGCCGTATTACATGTGTGACACGTAGACAACTAGTGGGATCCATGGCGGCCGTTACTTCGCTCTATAAGACATTTTAATGGGCCAAGATGGATCTATTAAATACCTAAATCCTTCGCGCAACAAGCCTAGTGTTTCTAAATTGCTTATGTAATCCTACTACAGCATAGGACTTACCAAAAAAAATGCGAAAATATGATATTCTTTACATTTGTCTACCGCATGCTCAATCTTACAGTATGAATAATGCATCAGATTTCCACTAACTTCGCTGCACCACCTGGATCCTTGGTTTAATAGGAGAGCTATACAGAATTATATAGGTAGGATAAAATGAAACTTGCTCTTTACGTGTAGCTCCTAAGTCGTAACATTCTAATCGAATATTTCTGGTGGTGGTTTCAGACCTCCATTTTTATTAACCATCCAGCCATTTTTGATAACTTGGCCTTTCTTATTATTTGACCTTCAACTATAGCCTACTTATCATATTATACAAGTGGTAAATATATTTATGTGCGCATCCGCTATTTGCAACCAAATGTTTATGCGATTAAAGTAATCGCTGAAAACTTAAAAAATAAGGTCATTCAAGGTCAATTAAATTCATGAAGGTCACGATTAATCACTTTCATTTGCTAAAATACATTTAAATCATATTGAATAAAACACATTTTGCACTACGCATTCATATGAATATACGGTACATTGTAATTGAGTTTACAAATTTACCAGTATAGCTGATGGAAAAGCTCCCGCCAATCTGATTTAAACTTTTGCAGTAATATTATTGTTTACTGTTCTTGATTTAAATTTTAAACTACATTGGAATTTCATGAAGGCGAATTTCTAATACAACGAAGTAATTTTCAGTCCCCATTTGGTGAAGTTATGTTATTTCTAACTTCTGCAGATAATACGAACTACATTTAAACGACCAAATGTTGACGTCCCTTCAAGTTTCGACAACCATTTCAATTACAGTACATGTACTGTACTTGATTCGGGAGGCAACTATATTTACACGAGAGTTTGTGTATTCCATGCAAAGTAAACTTAAAAGTAAATCTATCACAATAAACCTTATCAGTTAAGCGAAAGAGTGAAAGACTATCCCCATGAAAGTGCAGTTTTTTACATTTACCAAAAAGGCAGAAGTCCTATAGCGTTTAACTTCCTTCGCTGCATTTGCTATCATGGTTTATCGAAAGAAATCCCTCTTGCTGCTGCTGTTGTTTTTGTCGTCCATGCAACTGCTGCAGGAGACGCAGGAACGACTATCCGATACCGGCACCACAGCTGCTATTCCCGGGGCTGTCTGAGAACGCCGCCAGAATTAGCGCTTCTGATGCCAGTGAGTTTCTGGAATCGCTCATCTCGGTGACAGCCAGTTTTTTTCCGGGTGGTCAGTTTATGTCCACCATGATCAGCGGTGTTAAGTACATGGCGAGCATGTTTTCAAAAGTTGAGAACAGTTTTGTAAAATTCGTTGACCAGAGCATCGGTGTGGCGGCCATCGCGGATATCAAAGCAAAACTAGTTACGGTAGAAAATAGATTGAAAGAAGCCAACGCAAGTTTTATCATGTATCTAAAAGTTTCTTAAGAAATGTCTCATGTGTCTGCATGTGTTCTACATGTGGCAAAAAACCGCTTCTAAGATACTATTTACTGTTTGCATTGATAACAAGACATAAAGCACTTGCTTCTTTGCGTGTCTTAAATGTTATAATAATGCCTTTAATGTTACAACTAATTAAAAAAAAACTTAAAACAGGATTAACATTTTGGAACACGGCCATTCAAATTAATAAGTAACTCCAAACATTCCTAAATCGATATAATGAATTTTTAAAAAAGGAGTTAATACATGATTGAACTATACAATAGTCTCACATGGGATTTAATTTTTTTTATGAAATTTTTTCTGACGTTTCAGCTTATAATTTCATGTGAATTATATTTAGTTCTTTATGTCTTTGTGTAGAACTACTGTGTTCTTTAGTCATATATCACCTCAGTTTTAATTAACTTTGAATCCATGGAGTTAGACATGTTTAGAGTAGCTTTTTGTACATGCGGAATTTGGTTCGTGTTATATACTTACTTATTAATTTGAATTGTGTTCGGTATTGATAGTTTTCTTTAACGTTCTTTAAAATAAATCTTTATTGTAACATTCATTCATATAATTTTTTCCAGTGTACATCCTACGAGAAAAAAATATTCTTATGTATTTTACGTGAATTTATCACTTATTTGTAGGAAATACTTTTGGACATCCAAATTTTTATGATAAGAAATGCTCGTTAAAGGCTAAGCAGAGTGTTATATTGTGCTTACCAGGAACGCATTGGATGTCATTCAATATTTGGCATCACAATCGATGTGAAATGTTTACGAACATTTTCACACGTAATACAATGCGCAATATTTATAACAACATTATTTGAATACTCGGACGTTTATACATGTTTATCTAAAAAAAATAACCATACGTGTTTTGCAATAATTTTTCACTGGTTTGGATTTGGAGGAATTGAATTTGGACATGTAAATTTCAATGCAAGGTAAACTTAAAGTAATGCATATGTATAAGAAAAGGACAAGAACTTTCACTTCCATTTCGTTAACGAGGAAATATTATAGGACCAACAACAAAACATTATGCCATTTTTGGTGTGACATCTATTGATTACTCATTCAGGGCTCCAACAGTGACATTGCACTTTACATCGCTTTGGACAAATGCGAAGAAATGCTGCAAAAGTTCTCTTTCGAATGGGGCCCGTTGTACAAAAGTGGAAATGCTTTAGTTTCATCGCCGTCACTCGTTTCTTTCACCAGAGTTTATCCTGGCCTGGCGCTCATCGGATTCAAACTGTGGCCGGATAAAAGACAACACATCCTTCAGGAAATGGAACTCTTGTTGAGCACACTAAAGAAGTATCGAGATTCTGCCTTGTCGAAACGCTAGTCTTACATTATACGTGCCCCCGTCGTTCGAAGCTACGGCTTCTGTGAAGACAATTACTACGAAGTTCAATCCTGCGATTCGTGTTCCAAAGTAAGATGCGATCCGCTTTCGCTATATAGAGACTCCTTTATTCAACCAATATAAGAACGAATTGAGAGAGATGTGCAACGGCTATTTCAGAGATCCGGTTCGAAAATTGGAAGAATTTATTCAACTTCTTAAGAAAAGACGTTGATTAATCCTCCATTTATAGATCAAAGCCGTGTTCCTAAAAGTCATTTTGCATTCAATTTATACAACTATGAATTTTGGTTAGTGGTGTAGAATATTGCCAAGTTTTCATTGCAGTGTACTACGCTCGTATTAGCAGAAAATTAAAATAGCCACATCTTTTAATGACTTCAGGTGACGTTGCTGTCGTTTATATAGAACTAGCTGGTTTGACCGGCTATGCCCGGGCAGTACTTAACGATAGAACGAAGCAATCGAGTGAAAGCGACGAAGTAGGCCAAATGAACGAAACGAACCACAAAACATACGGAGCCCTACGGTAGCGGAAGATTTTCTTTTTTTCGTTTTGTACGCGTTTTGCGTCATCACCTACAAAACGAAAAACAAAAGTAATGTAGCGCTACGGGGCTCCTTATAACCGCGTCCCCGGAACCAGGCATGCATCAATCAATCAATCCATCCATCCATCCATCCATCCACAACGCCATAAGCATACAGAAATGACCAATATTGTCCTTATTAATGAATCACAATTTATACAATTACTGTAAGTAATCATTAACGTACAGGTACATTCTTAAGTTCAATGGAAAAGCTTTTTCAGTTCTACTGTGCACCCAAAAAAAGCGGCAAGTGCACCTACTTATGTTACGTATACTGTGCACATGTTAAAACATGTATTACACGGTAGTTTATTTATTAACTTGAGTTTAAATTTTTAGAATAATCACTAATCAGTGCTTTTTCAGAAAACCATCTCTCGTTTAATTAAGATCTTGTCACATTTATGCAACGAGGTTTATAAACCCAAGTTCACAATGAAGAATGCATGAAGGAACTTGTTGCTAATTGTTGCCACTTGTTTTTGGGAACATAAACTCGTGTAAATACACAAGTTCATGTTTCTAGAAACAATTCTAGAAACAAAAAGTTCCTTTGTTTTCTCAGTTTGGTCGTAGCTTTAAAGCAAAAGAGGAACTTTGTTGCAAATTGTTACCTGCAGTTGTTTCCGGAAACATAAGCTGATGTAAACATGCTGGAGCGTTATGTCTACACCGAAGCAACATTTTACTAAAGTTGTCTCTCTTCCCACTTTCTGAAACATTCTGTCCACATCGAAGCAACTTAGTTTGGTAAAATTTTACTACAGTTGCCTCTGTTCCCACTTTCTGGAACATTCTGTCCACGAACAAGCAAATTATATAGTTTAGGAACATTTTACTAATAGCGCATTCGAATCGTCCAAGAAATCTGCACTAGTGTACACTGAGTGTACGCAGGTTTTCTACATTGGTTCCATTCGGTTGGTCCATAGTGCATACTTCAGTGTAGTCGGTGCATGCACTCTACTGGCCTGTTCGATTCGTCCAAAAAATGTGCACTGAGTGTACACTGACTACACCGTCGAAAGAGCCAGTGTAGTCGGTGCATCCAACATGGCGGATTATAATTCGTCTGCTGTTCTTTCCTGAATGGTTCATTTCGAAATTGGCGCTGCTTGGAAAGACGATTTGCACTCGCCTGTTCGATTGAAAAAATGTGGTGTGATGCATCGATAACGTCATGAGGTTGCACTGAACAAAAAAAAGACACGTAATCGAGTTGCACTGGCAAGACACTACACTACAATAGTGTGGACGATTCGAATGCGCTATAAAGTTGCCTCGGTTCCCACTTACAGCAATATTCGTTTCTATATGTATACTATTGTATAGACAGTAAACATGCAACTGAACATTCCTGGAAACAGAAATGCTTACTCATATTAGCTAAACTTTCTTTGGTCTTTACCGCTGGTTATGGAAATGTTGCCATATACAATAAGGAACTTTCACCAACATTCGGGAACATATAGGAATAAGCAGCCGAAACAGGAAGTTCCTCAAGTGTAGACGTTGCTTCGGATATTTGATCACTTTGATAAATCTCACGTGTTTATTCCTTGGCGACCATCTTAAAATAAATGCAAACATGCCATTTCGATGTTTATTTTTTGATAAATGCCGTTGAGTGGCTCGCAACTGAGAATGATTCCCGATTTTCTCCTGCCTGATTTCGTATCGATTTTAAGTGTATACATACACCAGCTAGTGCATTTTCATTTCCCTTTTTCAGGATTGCAAAAAATCTGTCAGTCATTCCGTTGCTCGATATGCAAAATGTCGATTCTTTGACCCATAAAAGTCATTCACTGCGAAATCAGATATTATACAGTGGGTGAGTTGCCTCTAGTCCCATTCGTATGCCCGAGCATGCTTGCTCGGAGAACGGTTTATGCTTCGTCTATACCGAGTTGATATTTTCATATTCTCAGAATGTCTGAACATTTAATCTCTGTAATAAATCAGACCGAATCGACTCATTTTTTAAAATTGCAATGGCCTTGCAGTTTTAGTATATATCTTTTATTTTTGCACGTTTGGTGGTAGGGTTGCTCCGACATATGCTTTATGAATGGCAATTTTGTCAGTCGTGAGGTCACGTGCGCAAAGACGACACTCAAATTGGCTTAAAAAAATGATTCCAGGTTATCGCTGTTTTTGAACCAATTAATGCATTACTTTGACACATGTGAGTTCATATGACTGCCGAAAATGATTTTTTCAAACTGCAAAATGCGTCAATTAATCGATGGCAGATAATATCATAAAAAAGTCGCCAAATTATTTACAATTCTAATCCGGTGTTCAAGTATGCACCCTGAATTTAGAAATAGTAAAGTGCACTCCGAATACGAATTGTAAATGTATTGGTGACTATTTTTTAGGACATTACCCGCTATCGATTGAGTAAATTGAAAGTTTGGTTTCAATTCGAAATTGAAATGATATTTTGGTATCTATTTCTCTTTTGTCGAAGGTTATGAAGAGGCACCACTTAAAATCTCGCAAATACATGTAATTTATGTTCATGTTAGCCTTGTAAATTTAAGTACATGATGGTGGTGTATGTTAACATACATGTACGCTGACATGACTTAGTACTTCCAATCTACAATGTTAAAATAATGCGTGAAGGTGTCGTAGTATTTTTCTGTACATTTTTTTTCATCAAAAATGTATACGGTTGTAGACATTTTACTTTATAAAGAAGTGAATGAAACAAACTCCTATTATTTAGATCGATTAAGATAAAATTGATCGCACGGAATAGTAATTTCTCATGGGTCGTCAGTAATACATTACGAGTTTCAAGGTTCTTTAGCGGTTTAGGTTATGTAAGCATAATGCCTCTATTGGGAATATTTGACTCGTTTATGCTTCTCGTAACAAAAATTCATCCAGTTGTTCATAAATTATTCAGTGAAAGGCTTCCTATTTTTCTGTTGGTAAAGTATTTATATATATACACATTTAACTGTGCCTGCCTAAGTTGTCAGAATGTTTTTTTCCTGAAAACTGCGCATTGTTTCATAAATTGAATTCAAACCGAAAATATTACTCACATTTTGCATCTAATTAAAATCTACATGTACCTGAAACCATCTGGCTCATAAAACAATAGAATTGTACCACAAAACATTATTTTATGTTCTGTTTGTCTGTTTTATAATAAGAATAAAAATAAATTGTAGCTTATACAAGTAATTATTTGTTCTAAATAGCCCATGTTTGAAATGGATATCTGTCAAACTGCAAAAGAGATTCAACATGTTTCGGAATGTTGTGGACAAGTGTTCTTGACTGACAAAAATTACCTATATTTTTACAATTTGGAATATTTCTAAAAATTAACCTGAGGCAACCCCTTGTGACAGTTTTCTCATTATCGAATCGATAATTTAACGCAGTTTTAGTTTTATTCGGCTTCCCTTTTACATACTTCTTTTATTGAAAATGCGGTCATATCTAGTTTTAAAAAATATATTCATTTCATATCGACCGACATTGCGCTTGTAATTGATAACTGCACAAACTATCATTTCATACCGAAAGAGCTGCAGGCTATTCTCACTTTATAAAAACTTTATAAAATTTTTATCTCTGTTCTCGAAATAGTTCAGGTATTTTTATAGATGAAATATGAATTATTTTCAACGTTTTCAGTTACGATGGCTGAGAGCGTTTTTCGATACACGATGTTGCGCGACGTATAAAAAAAAAGCACGCCAAATCAAATTTTACGTGAAGTGGATGAATGCAAAATTGGCCAAATCTAACATCTTCAACGGCATACCCCTCCCCCCATGATGGTTTTGCGAAAAAGTTTCAATTTTTGCTCCTACACACAATTTACGCATGCGCGCCTGTCTTAAAAAATGGGAATGACATATCTACACCTTTGATAGAAGATACGAGTTCGTATATCATTTATAAATATATACATGTACGTGCCTGGTACGTGTGACGTGTGTATGCGAGATAAAAAGAGATGCAGTGTGTGACATGTTCCCTTAAATTCAATTTCATAATAAGAATAGATCCGATTTGTACTTTATGTGCAAATGCGGATAGTTATATGCCCCAGAAATCATTCCAACATATAGCCTTGCATTTCTTGGAAGACTAATAAAATATAACATTTCCAAATTCCCCCTCAAACGCTTGTTTGGCAAGTGGATTATTGCGAATATTGGATGAAAGGAAAATATGCGTCTTTCAAAACCATATTGCATACGCAGGTTTAAGTAATGAAGTAATATTATATGTAGCCTATATACATATTCTGCACATGTATACGAGGGAATACTTGCATCGTTAAGCCGAACTTCATTTTTTAGACTCGCTTCATTTTAAAGCAATTTATTTAGATTTGCCAGCGATTAAAGACTTGTTCTGAAGCCATGCATTTCTTATGCGCATTTTACAAAAGATATACAGGCATGTCCAAAAGCTAAGCATAATTTATGTTTTTGTGAATACTTCATAATTATACTTAGCTTTTGGACATGAGTGCAGATCTAAAAATCTACATCAATGACTTCCTCTTCCCCCCTATTCACCAGACCTTGCCCCTAACACGATTTCCTGTTCCGAAAGTGGAAAAAATCATTCTTACCTACGTTTTCAGGATAAGGGTGCGAGCACAAAGAATGCTTACTTTCGACGTGCTTCTTTCAGCTTCTTTCGTGCTTCCCTGCTTGAAGGATCAGTATCATTTTTTTATACTGATAATTGGAACAATTTGATCTCATCAACACACTGATCTCATCGACACACTGATCTCAGCAGAACACTGTTATCAGTTTGGCTATACTACACTCGAGTGCAAAAAAAGCGACTGACCTGCAGAAATCGAGAAAAAGTGTTTTTTCTCAAAAACCAATTTTCCGATTTGAAATCGGAAAAATGTGATGTTTAGACAATTTATTCTTCTTTATAATTC
>JAQGAO010004933.1:0-14305 GCA_034697705.1 Ommatoiulus sabulosus
TGTCCTGTCAATCAGGACGTCCTTTTTGAATGGACCCTATAAATACAAACATACAGCTCTTCTTTATATATATAGATGTATAAAGCCCGTTTATTTGAATCGCTCCTCATGTGGCAACTTTTCTGGAAAATGAGCTGGACAAAACTGTTCTCTCGGTCGTCAGATTCCTTCGTCGTATTATAAGCTGCAATAGCATCTTTTCTAAATTTGGAGCGATGTCACGAAGGCGACGTGTCAACGGGCTTAACATAATTACTTTCGGGCTAATAAGCACCCTCGTAAAAGGCGGTCAGCACTCGCCGTGTCGGGGAAAAGGGCAATAGTTTGATGCGAAAGTTTCTTTTAAATTATTCATGAAGCGCATTATCTTGGCGCGACATCGACGTTAACCGTGGCACGCTCAGTCAGCGCCTGTAATAAGCTTAATCCCAGGACATTGGCAGAAAAGTTGCGAGACTATTAGGGAGCTCCGAGGGATTTGCCTCCGGATGGACGCCGCTAATTAAGAGCTGACCACGTCCGGCTCGACGACTGTTTTACGGCGCAAAAAGCGGGCGAGTCGCGAAATACGAATCTATCATTTTAATAACTTTTCGGACTCGTGACCGAAGCGAGCCTTCTCGGACATCGCCTGCTTTAATGAGCCGCGCATAACGCTTAATCCCGCGAGATTTGGCTCTGGCCTAGCCATCCATAAAAACGGGGATATACTGTATGGTGGTATACTCCTCCTTAGATTTTACCCTGCAAGGACTGCAGGACTCATTAAAGTCAGCCAGCCCACTAAAGACGGTAATCGAGCGTTCAAAGACGGTAATGAAGTATGCATGCTGTCATTGGTTATGAACGGACGCTATATATCGATGAGCTTATTTCCAGCAACTTCTTTGGTTTATCTCGCGCTATTTGTGGACAAAAGCCCACGCATAATCCGCGTTTCTAAGAATTTCTAAGACAAAGAAGCTGGTCGTTGTTTTATGACGCTTCCGAGGGACCAGGCCTCGTTCCGAACATCTTTAGATGCGACTAATTTGTCAGATTCCCTCCAGTTGGCGCGATTCCGACTATTTATGGGGTTGGAAATGGGTTTTGGTGTGGAAGGGGTATTTTATTTTCAAATGTCTGGAAACCATGCACTTGGCGCCAAAAGGCTGGCCCAGTTCCCGAATTCGCCCCATTTTTTATTTGTTTATTTGGTTTTGTGAAGTGTTCAAATTTGAACTTCGTATTCACCGGTTTCGGCGAGGACCGATGCGGAAACTGGGGTAGATTTTGATTGGGCACAATTTTAAAAAGGGTATTTTATGGCATTTTCTTAAGGAGCCTTTCAAAAAGGACGTCATCATGTAGGGGGTAGGGAGGTTAGGTTGAGTTACGGACACAATGTAGACACGGGGAGGGAGGGGGAATATGACCAACTCGGACGTCCACTTGATACAAAAAAAGGCCAAATAAAGTTCCCTGCCAAGTAAAAGGAAAATTAAGCGCAATATCGCGTAGGTGATGTGTTACTGTATATAGGGTTACTCCAGTTCTTAAAAACCTTAAAAGAATGGGGGAGTCCTGATTGACCGGACACAATGCAGACAGGGGGTAGGGGGTGTCCAATTTTGGGGAATTTTTGAGGGCGTCCTTTTTGAATGGTCCCTAAGTAACTGCTTGCTCAAAACATTTCTTCACGACTTTTTTTCAACGTTCTTACCAGACATTTTTTCTGATATTTTCGACATGAGATGATTTCGCGGAAGGAGCTCCAAACCAATAATCTATAGATCTAACTCATGTAAATGACGGCACATTTCTAGATTATATTTCTCTATTTGAGAAACAAATGGATTAGCAACGAGGGAATATTAAATATAGCTTAAGTGAATTTTATCAGTTTGCTTTCGGCTGTACAATAGATTTACAAATGGAGTAAAAGCACTGCTTTGAAATATTTTTTCATCACGAGACGTGTTTAACAAAAACTAAATTTGAATCTAAACTGCTGATATACTTTTTATGGTTACGTGCATTTCAAATCCAGTGTTGAAACGTTGTATTCAAATGTACAATTTGAGTTGTTCACGTTTGACTAATGTCACTTCACCAATTACACGGACAGCTTTTTAATCTCGTTTCTAATCAGTACACGTTGGTTTTACTTTCAAAATTATACGAAAATAAGATTATAGCGCGGTGTAAAAAAATTGGAGTACCGTTTAACTTAATTTTCTGCGGCGCGGCGTTAGAATCCAATTTTGGGGTTCGTAGGTAGGCAAACACACAATGCACATGAGCTTTGCGTGATTGCCCAGATGAATTTTCTTCAGACTCCAGAGCCTACTAGGAAACCTCGAGCACCTACTTCAGCACGAGAGTATAACGTTATAGCCTACGCTTCAGTATTAATAAATTGAATTACGTGAATTTCGTGAATTCGGCTCTAGAAATGTCACCGCAGGGAGGAGTTGGACACTCCCAGCCACTGCGGTCCGCAACGAACTAAATTAATATTTGATGTCAGCATCTCGCTTATTTTTTTCTTCAATCTACTTCCGCTCCACCTCTTCCTCCCCCTCCCTTATTTTCCTACAAAAGGATTTAGATTTTCCACGTAAAACGCTTCTTTTGAAAACACAGGAAGGATCTCGGTCCATTGCCCATGGGGGAATACTTTGGTTTGCTATTTTTACTCGAAAAGCGAATTGCTTTAACCGACGTGCCTACGAAGCAGCGTCGTGCGGACATATAGATAAGTGAAATTCTCACTCTGACTCGTGGAGGGAGAAATACGAGGAAGAAGATGCTAAGTGCATCTAAAAATGCACGGCGTGGACATTTTTTTTTCCTAGGGCGATGCTTGCCTTAAAACTTTATGCGTCACGCTCCTATGACTTTTGCTTATGAGAGTTTTATGCGCAGTTTTACTCTCAATATTATCCGGAGCCGATTCAGGCGTCGAATTCAATGAAATGCGAGGCAATGACGGAAAACACAACTCCGTGCTATTTTTTTAAAATATGAAAATTGCCGAGCCTTCACGGCATAACTCGGTTTAAAACCGAGTTGCGATGAACCGTGCAATACGACTGCACGCGTTCTTGGAGAGGATATTCGAAACGCGCTGTTTGCAGCAAAGTGTTGGTAAAATGCTCTTCCCAAGTTTGCTCTGGAGAACAAAATGAAGTGTTTATACTTCGACTGCTTTTCAGAAGCAGCGCTAAACATGTGCTTTGGCTCGCCTTCGTTGTAAAATTTCAAGTGAAACTCGTTCTGACGCCGTAAGTTTTATTTTTTTGTTTTGAAATGTGTTCGTTTGCACGTACATTTTGTGCCCGGTCTAAAAATATTAGTCGCAAATCGGACATTTGTCCGGGAATGAATACGTTGTTATAAAATAAGTAGCTTTTTGTAAACAAAAAAAGGTTGCGGAAACAAAGTCTAGTTATAAAGTTGACAAGCATCGTAAAATGGGGTGGATTCACTTTCGGAAACTCGGCGACTTGAGCGAAATAAAGAAGAACCTCGTTAAAACTAATCTCAAGGGAAGTCAAACTTTTTTAGTTGAAACCGTACATCATAGGCCTACAACAAAACATCAGACCGTCAGACAAAATATGATTTTAACAATAAGAACTACAGTTTCATCGAAGTTTGGATAAAATCCTACCCCACGTACTTGCATATGCATTGGGAAGGTGCTGCAACTTATCCCCAGTTAAAATGTACCTTTTTCATTTTATCTAAAGTTCGTTTAACGTAGGCTATCATATAACGCTATAATGCTCGGGTACTCGAAAATGCATTCGTTTTAGCCGATACATTGTAATATATGCGAATTTGGAATTCGTCTATCTTACACGAAGAAATTAACATTATTCATTCATTCCCTATGACGTTCTCATTATCAAAAAATTCGTATAAAGCGAGTTCTTAATGAGGTTCCACGATTTTGTATGTTTTTATTTTTGCACCATCCTTTCTTCCAACTTTGTTTTACCTAGGAACTTTACTTCTAAAATGAATGCGTTCTCGCCGATGACATCGAGTCTAAAGTAGACTAAATGTCTTTCCGTTCACCTTTGGCCCAAAGCGACCATTTTTCTTGTATACCTTTTAAGGTGTCGCCAAGTAGCACCGACACAGACCCAAGCGTGACGCGCGAAAGCACGTGAAATATAGCATCATTTCTTCTGATTCATGGATTCGGGGTTCCGTTGAAAAATGGCCTGTTTTGCAAAGCATACACAGGGCCTATATATGCACGCATGCGTATGAGGCGTGAGAAGTGCGCATACGCGATTTTGTGATGCGGAAACGGAATTATATTTCAGCCTGCACGCTTCGCTTTTTACAAACTCCTCGAAGGGGAAAGGGTAATAAAAGTGCTTGACAATAGGAAAGTTTACCGAATTCCAAGCATGCGTGAATTCTGGGCATTGCCCAGCTTCCGAAGCCGCATCATCTGCCCCATTTTCTTTTATTTCGTCAAAACCATTTCGTAAAATTTGATGCCTCGCCTTTTTTTTTCCCTTTTAAAACTGAATTACTGACCCTCGTATTTTGCATTTCGCAGTTTCCTTTTTATTCAATTGCAAATTTCAAGAAACGCCAACGGATTTTATGGTTGGCACGGCGTCATACCAGTTTTAGGCTTATAGAACATCTGCTTTGTGAGGGGCCGCTCATAAAAAAAAGGAATGGGCGCAGGGTTGAAAGTTTGCTCGTAAAAAGGAAGGGGTTCTAAATAACATAAAATTTCGAGAAATGAATTCTTTAGAAAATGGAGAGACTTCATTCTCGCAGCCACTCGAGGGTGTGGCAAATTGGATAAAAAAAAGTCATTTTATGCGAAACTGCAAAAAAAAGGACAAGTGCATGATTGGCAGGCCGCAGGTTTCATATATTCGCTCTGTTTTTCGAAAAATGCAGTCGTAGTCATTTTCAAACCACATTCATGTATGCAAAAATATCACGGATTATCACGTATAAGCTTTTCCGACGTGACAAAATGCGAAATGCATGCCGGTATATGAAACAAGTTTGCGGAAGATTTTAAATTTTAATCCCAACGAAATGCAGCGTGAATTAACACGGATTGTTTAGTGATCTTAAATCACCAGGGAGAGTTAGTTAACGGCTCGTAGACCATGAGCCACGTGAGTAGCTCGGAGTATATAGGCTTCGTACAAAGTGCGAGCGTGTAAGTCGTAGGATTCACTAAATATCTCCGTTCCAGTTCACTCGTCAAATGTCTTCGTAAATTGTTTAGGAGCGACATCGTGCGCTCACCATCTCCAATAAATGTCAACCGGCTTAAGTAACAAAGTGCAGAATCCGAAACTCTCTTTTTGATTCATCGTATTTATAACATGATTCAATAGAAGAGTTTATTTCGCCATCTAACGACGCAATAACAGCGGCTATGGAAGTAACCTAAATATATCGCCTGTACCCCTGTCATCCCATATGTGTACTAGCCATTGGAAAACCATTTTAAGGAATAAATGGCGGCGATATTTCCAGCCTACACAAAAATGCCAATATCGAGTTTATTGTTATTTTACTGTCGCGCCAGCTAAGCCAGAATCCGTTTTCGGAGGATATACTATTTTTTATTAAATAACGGTGGGTTTGATGGCGGACAAACGGCATCAAAAATGACACGTGTACGGCGAAATAAACTTGTTTTATGTTTTTAAACAAATGTAGACGTATATATATACGATAACGGTGAGAGCTATCTTATCGAAGATTCGGCATATAGGATTTCATTCAGAAATAGGTACGTTTCAAGTGACTTTCGTATCATCCGATTGCTGAATTCGGCGACAGTAAACATGATTAAAGGATCGATACGTCTTGATGCATCGAGGAAACTTCAAGTCAAATTGTCGATTTGAACGTTAAACTGCGAAACATCGATGGTCCAAATCGGAAATTGGAGATAAAAACGTTTTTTTTTAATAGTTTATATACTAGGATTCGAGGATGTAATTGAAGTCTGGCTGCGTGGAAACTATACGGTTTTGCTTAAAAGGGGGCCGCGATAGTACAAGTTGGGCATTTTCAATATGCGAATTAACATATTTCGATTCGCCTCCCCCTTCCTTTCTTCATTTAATAACTTAAATGACCCCCAAAAAGGAAATGAATGCTCTTCCTAAACACCTAATAAAAGTCTATAATATGCCATCTCCTCAGCACCCCAGGAGTAGAAATGATTTCACTATCTTTCGTACGGAACAGGTTTTTATTTTATAAATTATTCGTTCAAAATGAAGCCCAGGAAATTGAAAAAAGAAAACTGCTCAGTCTTTTAAGTCAATTTCTCAGCAGGCCCGAAGCCGCTGCAGCATGCCGGTATCACCCACCCAAAAAAGTGCGTATTCAAATTGCCATCACAATTTAGTTTGAAAAAGCTCGTTTATAAGTAAATGTAAAAGTGGGAGCTCCGTGTAAAATATCACATGTAACGTTTCGTTTTTAAATGCAGAGTTTTTAGCACTTACAAGATTATCATTGAAAGTATATGTATGGATAATTCCTCACAGTATACAAGGTGGAACAGAATTGAGAGCCACCCCATTTTTTTCTTTCCTGTTATACATGTAGTTACGTAAATTCTGTTTGTGGGGTTAAATAAGAAGTCATGTGTGCCGTATCCAATGATGTTGTTACATTTGACCTACGACAATTGTTTCATGGAAACATGTGCTCAAATTTTTTTACCGTAAAACGTTGTACAAATGTCAAATTATGAGATGGAATAGAATGGTATGTTTGCATGACGTCAACCGCTTTTATCTTCATTGGTTGTTACGATGTTGTTAAAAACAGGGGCAAACACCAATTGCAAGCTGCACTGCAGCACACTGGTGCACTGCAGTACATGTAAGTATAGTTTCACTTCACGGCAGTACACCAATGTGCTGCAGCGCAGCTAGCAATTTTTGTTTGCCCCTGTTTTTAACAACATTGTATAAACATGAAATAATTGCCAATGAAGATAAAAGCGGTTGATTTCATGCAAACTTACGATTCTCTTCCTTTTCCTAATTTGACAATGAGTCCTACGTGTTACGGAAGAAACGTTTGAGCACACGTTTCCGTGAAACAATTATCATAGGTCAAATGTAACATCATTGGATACAGCACACATGACTTCCTATTTAACCGCACAAACAGAATTTACGTAACTATAACTGGAAAGAAAAAATGGGTTGGCTCTCTATTCTGTTCCACCTACATGTAGGCTACTGTATATACGTGTCATATTATCAAGCGTAGTACGTGCTATCGCTTCTCCTATCCAGAAGTGACCCAACTCAAAACTCTTCAGTTTCTGGCTTACTCAAAAGGAGCTCTATATTCAATAAAAATCGACAAAAACATGTACATGTATATCTCATCATATTTTCGACAGTATTTCCGCTCTCAAAATTTCATTTTGAGAGTTGTATCTGCATTTCAAAAGCGCGTGTTCGATATAACTAGAACTATATACCGGTCTTTTTAAAGATTTCTTGATTGATCGTTTTTGTTTTTAGATGTGAGAATAAATGCTAAAATTCTCCAACATTTCCTTTTACAAAATCGTATAATGCTTTTTCGATGACAGTATATGGTACTTTTGATGTATCCCACACCTACGCTGATACAGTATAGATTTGAGTACTGTAGCTCCCTTATGCTAATTGAAAATGTATCGCTTTTCGAACGTTACCGAAGCAACGGCGTGTTATGTTTTTTTTTGAAAATTAATTAGCTGCATGCGAGGAAACGTCTACTTATTTTAATTAGCATATAGTTTACAAGGCGCACGTTTTTCCTATATGGCATGCAAATTGATCCACATCCTGCAGCTAATGTTGATCTCGCATTATTAGCATATGCTGCCGTTTTATAGCGTATTTGCTGTACGAGAGGTTGTTAAAACTTCGATCCTTTTGCATTATATATATATATATTTTTTCTGACCCGTGCTTTAAAAATAGCGTTAGCGTGTGATCGGTGCAGTTTCAAGTCGCTGAATTGCGTGTTGGTTTTATTATCTCATTTGTCACGACACCTATATAGCTTTGATGGCACGGGCAAAATACGCCCGTCGGTTTTTCTGCGGATGCAAAATTGGGAGATAGCATGCTAATAAGTTCTTGGCTCAATATCATCCACGAGATGAACAACCGTTAAGGGTGGAGGCTTCTGCCATTTTAGACTGCATGCATGCGTGGAAGCAAAAACGGATTCGCATCCTCTAATGGCGTAGCGTGGAAACACGCGACTACTTAACTCGTAAATTGTTTACGCCTTTTTATGCTGCTAAAATCGTTTTTGCCCATGGCCAGATTTGCGCTGTGATTGACTTTAAGAGCGCACTTCCATGCAGGGTGCGGCATCATTCGGTTTCATCAACCTGTAGGTTAATGCAAAACCCGTAATGCTCAAAATTGAGATGTTAGCCTTCGATAATAGGATACTCACTCAGATGCTTTAAGTACTAGTCGTAATTTGTCAGTCGCGAAGTCACGTGCGCTATACCGACACGCTAATTGGCTTAAAAAAAGTAAGATTATTGCTGTTTTTAAACCGCGATCTTTCGATGCATTTTTTGCTATGTGACTTCACGACTATACCAAAGTATACGACTGGTAAGGCTTCTATCTGAGTTCCTCTAATACCCACGATTATATTAAGTCGGCATACACGGCCGAATGCAACTATTATTTTTTTTTTTACGAAATAGAAATTATTTACCTTTTTTCGACTCGTGTTATGAAAAAATAGTTGAAATAATAATTGGCATGGTATTTCATCAGACAACATCCACGTTTGCTTCAAAAGCACACAAATCGATTTTTTTATCGAATAACCATAGCCTTATTTATGAAAATGATTTTTTCGCAAAAATGTATTCTGAAAAATATATTCAATTAAAACTGGATCCATATTTTCGCGAGACTTGTAGTATACAATGTATACGGGAAGACGTGGGCATGCCAATTATAATTAATGTACATGTATTGTGCAACTCAAAGTACTGTACAGTATACCCTGAATATGTACTGTACGTCTTAGACAGAAAATTAATTTTCCGACATACATGTTATACACTCCACCGAGCAGTATACAGTATGTTAATTTCGAGTTGCATTGCCCTAAGATGCCATCGTTATGTAATTTGACTTTGGAAATAATATTCGGAGCTATTTTTATGGTGATTAATGACTTTTCCATTTCCATCATTCTGTAATTGATCTCGTGTACAAGCTCGCGTAAACGAACCTAATTTTTTGCAGTGACTGCACAATAGTAATATACATGTACTGTATATTTTATCATAACATTACGTCATTCAACGCTGCAATTTGACAAAGATGTTGATGAAACTGTAATCTTAAAAGTAATTTTTTTAATGCATGTGTTCATTTCCTATTGTTTTGATAGGTTCTATCTGCATGTAGTAAGCTTTTGCCTACAGGGTATTCTTAATCTGTCTACAGCAACAACAAAAATGATAATTGGCATCCATGATTCCTATTAAATCCAGATCTTTAAATCGGAACCGTTGTTGCATAGGCTGCAGGCAAGCATATTATATCCTCGTAATGCGCTTAAATTTAACGAATTTAAGGAGCTTTTCTAAATTTTTTTTTTGCTTAACTGAATTAGTAAAGAACTCATACGAACTGCAAATTCTCCCGCGCAGCATTTTTGGTCTTGTCGTAATCTTTATTTTAATCTATGTTGTTTGGCTTAGTTGCACGCGTATACTTAGACTAATTATCCCAATTTTCGGTTGAGTATTGTGCAGACGCACTCGGATGCCGGTAAGCCTTAATCATGGAATTGCTCACTTGAATTAATTAAACAAAAAGGAAGCTGGAAATTTATTTAATTTGCGCTGTGCCTGTGTTTGTCTTCACATATGATTATTTATGCCCCTGAATTTTATTTGCTGCTTCGAGCATAACAATGAAGACATTAGATTTTCCCTCGACGTGTTCCCTCCGTTTGTTCGTGCTAATTTTTGCGCATGATGAATATATACATGTATACTGAACCCACACTCTATAATTTAATCACCTTATCTGATGATAATTTGACACACGCAAAAAATACTCATTTGATTAAGTTTACTTTATATCCTTTGATAATGATTTTATGTAACTGCGTGCATGTACTGTAAGTTTTGCGCTATGTTCCAAAAGTGAAGCTGTCGATAAATGGGTTGAACATATTTTAGCATTGTTCATTGAGAAAATTGAGTTTGTGCAGTTTAATTTCGTCTATTTTTTGCTGTGATGTTGACTCTATTTCAAAGTCTCTCCAGTCTTAGATACATATGCAGGGTTCGAAAAGCTGTATTTCGTTGTGTATCGATGCCTTGTAATGATACCCATTGAATTTTAACTATTTGGTAAACACCTTAAATTTGCTTATTTATTGCAGTATGCAGTTTTAAACTTATAATATATATTCTTGGAGTTTAGTTCAGTTTTCACTGCGCATGCGCGCCAATCGGGATTCGCCCTCCCTGATGGTTTCCGTAATTCCAGTTTTCACTGCGCTTGCATGCTTGCTGCCCTCCCAGAAGGACACTGCGCATGCTCACTGGCCAGCCTGAAGGTTTCCGTTTTCTGCCACCAGTCGAGCGACACAACTCAAATAAACTCCACTAGGCGATGAATATCCTCATCGCGCCGATCGACTCGCCACCTACTGACAGTTTGCAAACTAAAATTGCTGCGCATTAATTTCTCAGGTCTTACTAACCAAAACTAAAGCATATCCAAACCAATCAGCGTGCACTGCGCCGTTCTTCGAACAGTGCCACCACAGTCAATTGCGGACGCGAGCATTCAATGCAGCTTTCTAGCAACTTTTCTATTTGTTGTTGGGCAAATTTATCGAATATTTCTTCCCTGTCATTTACTTCTTGTCGACAAAAAAACTGAAATGAAACAAAGTTTCTCTTCGATCATGTGCCTCTTTTTCGGTCGGCAACTGTCAACACGCGGTCATTAAAAATGGCATTTCGATTGGAAGTGAAATTGGTCCGTCGACTTCAATTTCATCCATTAAGGGCCATTTAGCGGCCATCGAACGTTTTTCATTGATATTTAAAGCTCATTTATCATTTCCGAAGTATGGGGGGGATACGGAAGAGTTTTTCTGCCTTCGTGTTTTTTCTATCGCGTGAAAGAATGTTAAGGAGTCCATTGGCAGTGCCTGGATGGATTCCAAGTCTCATCTTTCAAAAAGCCATCATGCGAGCTGAGTCGGCCGTCTATGCAGCCAGGACAAAAAAAACCATATCCATTATTGGTAAGTTGATCACCGTCGATCATGCCAAGCCATCGCAATTCCGACGGCCCGTGGTCCATGGACGGAATGGCGAGGAGAGGTGAGCTTTGGCGTGACATTGCTGATCTCCTCCCTCTCAATACGTAATTGACAAGAGCAGCTTCTTGCCGCGAGTCCTCTGAACGTTGCAAGGATCCAGATCGTTGCTCCCATTTTTTTTTAAGGTTTTCTGAAATTGCTTCGAAAATCTTGAGACATTCGCGCGATTATCCGGATCACTGGCACTTAATAATGTATGGAAAAAAAACCATTAAAGCAGTAATTTGCTCAACCGCTCTCGAGCTTAGTGGTAATGTGGAGGCGATGACGAGATTAGAACTTTGACGATTGGGCCACCAACGCTATTTCCCTTAGGACCAACCATTGCTTCAAGTTTCTTACCTTTCATTCCGTTTGATAACGGTCGCTAAAAAATGGGATCGTTCGCTAAAAAGGTAAATCCTGACTCTGTACGGTCACTACAATGGACCTTATGCATGCAGAGAATGTGCTTCCGGGTAATTTTCGTCGATGGAATGAATGAAATGTCACGTGACATATGCGTGCTGACGAAATCTGCATGATCTAAGGTCATTGTATTATATAGTATGTTTTTTTCCGGAAATGTTGTTAAGCCTGTCATACACGGGGAAAGGTATATCTGGAAACTTGGCAATTTTAGGCGTGTCCGAAAATTCAAACGCATATTTCTGAGCGTTTTACTACTAACATTGGCTTTAAAAAAAACGATTTCAAACTGAAAGTAATTAGACTTCGTTTAT
This sequence comes from Ommatoiulus sabulosus, assembly GCA_034697705.1. Classification (NCBI taxonomy): domain Eukaryota; kingdom Metazoa; phylum Arthropoda; class Diplopoda; order Julida; family Julidae; genus Ommatoiulus; species Ommatoiulus sabulosus. Next base: position 12,114 of record JAQGAO010004933.1, read on the forward strand.
GTTTTTTTATAATTGACAAATTAAAACATTTCATTTCTCGTAATTCACATCCTAAGAAACAGAACTTTTTGAACATGCCGTATTTTCAGATATAATTTGCCTCTTGTGTGACCGCCTTTACAATGTCAAATTATTGCGGTGATAGCGTTTTATTTATGTTCCGAGTCAGTGTCACCAATGTCGTATATAGTTATACACTCTACATGCGTTAGAAGCATCTTTATTAAAAACAATTTCTCAATTTATTTTGATTAATGCATTCGTTGATATTAATAATACTGTAGTTTCGTGCATAAACTATAGTTTATTTTAATCGTCAATTAACACATTTTTGCTTAATCAAAACAGCCTATCAAACGTGGTTGCCCTGACAAATCTCAAGATTGACTAATATTTCATCTTAATTTAAAAAAAATGACCGAAAATTGTTTGAATAACCGTTTTTATTTAAAAATGCAATAATTCGTAACATTATTTGAGATTCGGGAAATAAGGTTTCGCGAATTAGTAAGATTTCCCGAATTTTCAAAATGGATTTCAGAAAATAATTGCATTGATAACATATCTTTTTTATTTATTTATTTATTTTTTAAAAAAGTTATTTTGGTTCCCTCCTGTACAATATGTGCATATGCGCTTACAGTACATCCATTCATCTACATGTACGTAATATACCAGCACTTTTAAATCGATGATAATTTAAATGTATTAAATTTTCCAGCAAAGTCATTGAAGTATTCCGATAAAATACTTTATGATGAACTGAAAAACCGTTCAGTAAACTTTATGAGAATCGTTTTATGGACGATCGTATATTTAAGATTGGCCGTAAATTAGCAGTTTGTAAGTGTCGGAAAAAAGCATCTAATTGGATAAACCGAAAACATGGGCAAATTTGCATATATTGCAGACAATTTCGATAAAAAGCTTTTAGGTGCCCAACTCGCTAGTTCATGGCTATTATATTGCCACAAAAAGCCTATGGCAGAAGGAAATTTATTTCCGTACAATGTACTTTTATGCTAATGCTGGTTTCTGCAAAACAAAATGAACGCTATAGATCCGTTTTCATTTAAATTGCTCTAATGACATATAATAAATGACCATTTTGCTTTAAGTTTTCAAATCTTGGACAAAATGGATAATTCAGATAACGATATTAAAATTGAAGGGAATTAAGGGTACTATTAGTTTTTTTGCATATAATGGAATAGAGTAGTTGTTCACTTATTGGTGTAGCATTTCGTTGAATTGGAAATAAAATCTCGGTTTCTTATAAATAGACAGTCATCATAATAATGTTGTATCGTTCTACATGAAGTTTTAAAATAATTTCGCGAATACTTTAATAACTTAATTTTATTTCAACTGTAATAACACGAGCAATTAGCACATGAACTATTGAACATATATATTAATATATATTATTTAATATTTTTAATGACAGTCGTTTATCAATGGTGGACAGTTGTATTTAAATTATAGCATATAAGAATTCTTTGAGTTTAATCTACTGTGAAGCTCAATCTCCTCACTTTCTGACGATTCAACACTACTTGAGTCGTTTCCATCGACTTTTGAGAAAAAGATATCTGAAACTTCATAACTGCTGTTAAGAGGTAACAGAAAAGATACATTTCTTGTAGTGTTTGTTTCATCTGCCGTTGATTCCGTATACGATAATGTAACATCAGTTTCTAATTTTACTGGTGTGATGCTAGTGATGGAAGTATTTCCCATGGCTTCTATTTTGTTAATCTTCATATTTGTTTCATAATCACTCTCAGAAGCATTAATAGATGATGAACTAGTCAAATTTGATTTTTCAGACGTCGTATCTTCAGTCAAGAATTCTGTTTCATTGTTACTGACGGTTGTCGCATTTCCAGTAACAACTGACTTTCCTGTCGTTGCCTCGTTATCTATAAGTTCTGTTATACCTCTATCAAAAGCATTGATAGATGAAGGATTAATCAAATTTGATTTTTCAGTCGCCGTTTCTTCAGCCAAGAGTTCTGTTTCATTGTTATTAATTCTTGTCGCATGCCCAGTAGTAAGCACAGTAACAACTGACTTTTCTGTCGTAACCTCATTATCTATAAGTTCTGTTATACCTGTGAAAGTAGTATCTGATTTCACTGTAGGGATGGAAGCGTTTTCTTTGGTTATTGTAACTGACAAAAGTGAGTGTC
>JAQGAO010004934.1:0-14299 GCA_034697705.1 Ommatoiulus sabulosus
GTTGTGGCATCGAAATGGAAGCATACACAAATCAAGAACTGGCTGATATGCATTTCATGCCTGGATTTCTTCCTATGTGGACAAATGAAGAACGTAGTGTATGAGACTCCAGTGGACACACAAGAAGTTCTTGTGGCCAGAATTACGGTTGCTGCGGGCAATGCAAATGCAACATGCCGGGCCTCTTTGAAAGAGTGCGTCAATCAATGCGTCACCGATTTGAGGCATGCATTAATTGTAATGGTAGAACGTTTGAGAATTTACTGTAAAACATTGTAATAAACACGTAATTATTGAAACATTCTGTGCCAACATTAATTCCATGCAAACCATTCTGTGCCAACGTTAATTCCATGTAACTTTTTAGTAGTGACCTTTGAACCCTAGGTTCTATGGTAAAAAATGTTTATCTTAGTTCACTCTGACACAAGTTTGAGTTTATACCATACACTGTAGCATTAAAAAACTAAATTTTAAACTTAAATATTAACAATGTACGACTTTTGCCAAAATGTTTGATATGTTTTTATTGATTAACTTTTCTATATATTATTATAAGGTAGAATTACTTAAAGTAAAACCTGGAAAAGTGACTACCTTTCAAAGAATAGTCACCACCTGTGTATGTTGACCACTTTTTAGTGTATAGTTTTTCTAGTGTACATTTCCTTTATAAAAATTCTCTGTATGGTGACGACCTGTATATTGTGAACAGTGACTAGTGTGTGTTGTCTTTTTTGCAATTTTTACATTGTCATTGTATCTCAAAAGTGACCAAATAACAGATGAGACATCTTATATCCTGCTTTAACCCTAGTGGTTCTTAAATAATTTAGCCAATGTGTCTAGCCTCTAGGAAATAGCTAAACAGGAATTTTAGAGAAATTAAGGCTTGACAGATTAGACCTTTTGTTTCCATCTTTAACCTATAGTGGTTCTCAATTAATTAATCAGAAGCAAAAAGCATTTAAAAAAAGGAAAACTTGATAATTCTTTATTTAATAAAACAAATGTATAATAAGGCAATAAATATACTGTATGTCATGCACAAGGACATGATGATTATGTACTTTTTATCTTTGCGGTTTTTTTACTACATGTATTGCAGTCAACATGTAAAAGTACAGTGTACATGTACATGTTCATTATTTTAGTTTAATTCAGGCATTCCTTGTAAAGTGACTACTTGTGCACAGTGTCCAACATAGCATTTTTTTGTGGTCACTTTTAACAGATTTTACTGCACTTTTGTTTGTATATGTAAAAATTCTTTAAAAAAACAGAGTATCATGTGTTTTCAAGCTGCTGAAGTATGTTTTTTAAGTTAAATTTTTAGATTTAGATTTTTAGCTATTGTTATCTTCATTTTTTAATAGTTATTTTTTTAATTTCCATATCTAGCAACTAGATACAACAAGGTTTTTTACATATAATTGAATAGCTCCTGATGAAGATTTACTAAGTCGAAACATTGATCCAAAATAAAAAAAAATATTAGTTGATAGAAATTCAAGACTTGTGAATCAAATTGTATGCATTCCAACCACTTGAAAATGTAGGAAATTTTTTTGACTATGATTATAATAAACTGAAACTCATGGGATTGGGACGAGTTCTCAAAAATAAGATTTGTAAATCTTAATTTAAATAATAATATTATTAATAATGAAATCACAATATATCGGACCCCTGCCCGATGTGGACAATAACAATATGGCGAGGGGTCATCAGTGATTAAAAATGTTTAAGCAAGCATAGCAAATAACAATTTCTCATAAAATTATAGAATATCCGCTATTTTTGAAACAACGCTTTGAACCATATTCATATAAAACAAACAGCATTTTATGTTAATTGGCTTTTAGAATTTCTGCAATTACTTTGCAACTTTACATTGAGGAGCTATAAATATACTTGGACATATCCCAAATGCTGTCAAGAGGCGCTTATATTTTTATATTGCCACATTGTTATTGAGTAAATGGCAAGTAAATGAAACCATAAATGTTGTTAGCCAAATTTATAGTTACCAATGGAATAGTGTCAATTATTTAACCTTATTAGTGGATCAACGACTTGTCATATGCAATCATGCCTTAGTATACATAACACTAAGTTAGTAAGGCTTGGTTATACATGTAGGTAAGCTGTGTACTTACTTTTAAGGTGTTGATTGAGTGCACGGATCGATCTTTTTGCAGAATTTGTTCTATTGCATCGTGTGCTGCTTTGTGATGTTCTTTTAATCTCGATTTCAAAGCGTTATCTTATAATGACATTATAATTATTGACTCATGATTGCAAATGACGTACATTGGTGGTTTTCAAGGCCCAGAGTGATAACACATTTTACAATATAATTTTACAAAGAACTCCGTTTATTATTGTTCAATCGCTGATTACGCGTTTTCCAAAAAATAGTTCAATCTCAAGTATCCAAGTTTTTTAAAAATCTGAATTAATAAAGACAAAAAATGTTTTTGTACTGCTAATTTAAGTATGCTATATTCAAAGAAAAAGTAATATTTTCCAGAGATTGTATTGTGAATATTCCGTCAGAATTTTAATAGTTGTAAATGTAACATTCCATATCCAGGTAAAGCGCTTAAAGTTTGGTAAAAGAACTCCGGACTAGGTTGATATTATTATTAAATGGTAGAATTGCAATCCGGATTTTTCCGTTCCCTTCCTTTTTGATTTAGGGCGATTTCCAACTAATTCAGAACACTTGTCTGAATTTGACAAAATCCGAAAAAAGTGAGTTTCGATAAAATGCAACCCTTAACTTGTACCACTTAAAATTACTAAATGACATATACATGGGTTATTGTCGCCCTTAATTTTTGATATGTCAAACCATATCCTGAATTGGCTGTACACTGGCAGTAATAATGTTAATACACTAATAAAATCTGCTAGGCGAGATTGATATCAAAGTTTAAATACTAAATTAATGACCGATAAATAAAAATTAAACTTATACGATGAGCTACTGTTAAGATCATAAATATACAAACATTTGTATTTATGACTTTTGAATTTTTATTTAAAACGTATGCCAAAGTTTAAAAAATCAGAATCATTGAGCAATTTATACGAGGTATTATGATTTCATAATCCGAGGAACTCATTGTTAAAATAATCAAAACAATCTAGAGGTTCTGTATATCTTTGCCAGACTTGCTTCATCAACATCAATACCGCGTAATTATGCAATAATTCTAAACAAAACCATATCAAATTTCCAAAATACGTATCTAATGCTTATTATATACTAATTCGTGAAAATATATCCTTTATTGAATATTTCAATAGCAGTATCCTGCGATGCTAAAACAGCTTCAAAAATGTAATGCTTTCACAACGATATCATAATTACGTCATTTCATTCTTTGATGTTGGAAGGGTGTGTCTGCACGTATTGCATTGGTGGCTTTCGTGACAAGGCGCAGATAACAATCAGCTTTAAAGGTCAGTTTTAGAATTGATATTTATTATTATTATTATTATTATTACAGTCCAAGCGAAAGCTATAATAGCTTGTTGCCCGCTGTGTTGCCGTCAGTACATTAGAAAAAGAACATGACTTTGTCCAGCCTGTTTTTGAATGTATTTACACTGTCACAATTTGCAAACACACTATCTGGTAAGCTGTTCCAGGTATCAACCACATTGTGACTAAATTAAATGTAAATTGTGTAAAATTAAATTTTTTAAATTAGAGGGTAAATCACACTTTTAACCATGCGGTTAGTGCGGTAGGGGAGAAGTCCTCCGATCAAGGACAATTGGTATGTTATTACTGTATGCGTCCTTTACACTAATAGCTACCCTAAAACATCGTGCCATTGCCCCAATGTAAATTATAAGGCACCGCCCCTGGAGAAATCTCTCCTTTAAGTCAATACGAGCTCCCAGCTTGAACAGGGCCAGATCGTCCTGCTTAACACCTTTCCTAAAAGCAAAGTGGTCATTGCAGTAAACACCTTTTTGAGTAAACCTTTGATAATTTTAAATGCATTAATGAGCATTCCATGTGTTCTCCGGTCAAGCAGGGGTGTCCGCTTCGTACACGCGTCCGATGGGAGAAATTTCATCGTAGGAATTCTTAAAATCTTGAATAACTGCTTTTAAAAAAAGGCCACTTTGGCGAAACGTGTCAAAAATTTTAATGGTCCCTTTGATCCTTGTGACTAGGCTGAGCAACGCAATTTTGTGGAAAAATGTTAAAGGCCTCCTTCATAATTCATGCAGAAATACAGCATTATATAGTGTACATGAACAAGTAATTGATTTGAAAATAAAATAAAATAAGAGATTAAGCGAGAAGGTCGAACCCACGACCTGCTGAAATTAACCCAAATACAGTAAAACCTGGAAGTCACCTTTGAGTGGTGACCTCCTGTTTTTGTTAACCACTTTTTAGTGTTTTGTTTTTTCTAGTGTACATTTCCTTCATAAAAATTCTCTGTATACTGACCACCTGTCTATCATGTACAGTGACCAGTGTGTGTTGTATTTTTTGTAATTTTTACATTGTCAAAGTACCTTACAAAGCGACCAGATAACGGATGAGTCACCTTAAATCCTGCTTTAACCCTAGCGATTTTCAATAAATTCAGCCAATCATGTTATTCAAATCGAAATATTCACTGAAAACATGATCATAAGAAGCAAAAAGCATTTAAAACGAGGAAAACTTGATACATTTTTCTTTTAAAAAAAACCAAATATGTAATAAAGTAATAAATATACTGTATGTAATGCACATGGACATGATGATTTTGTACTTTTTTGGTTTTGAGGCTTTCTACTACATGTATTACAGTCTACATGGACGAGTACAAGTGACCTGTGTACAGTGACCAACATAGCATTTTTTCTGGTGGTCACTCTTAACAGGTTTTAGTGTATATTTATTTACATATTTTTTAAATTATATATATTTGTTAAAAAAAAAGTTTTAAGTAATTTTTTCATGAGGCCCGTTTCCTGCAAAAAACTGAAATTTAATTTTCTGAAATGGTGTTGGCAGAAACTCCATCTGAGTTTAGCCCCTGATGCATTAGATGCTTAGATTGGATGCACACATTAGCGTTGTCCAAACGTGTCCGTGCTTACATGAAGCTGCCTAAACTTTTCTAGTACTTTTGAGTTATTTAGACACGTGGAAAATATGATTGAATTATGCGATAAGACGACCAAATTCTGAAGGTTCTGATCGAATGAAATGGCTGACCGCGGATTAAGCGTGATCGAATTAACTGACTTTCAATGCATTTTGAAATCAGGGATATTGAAGAGCTGTGCAAAAAGAGCTCTTTCGTTGAGCGAGAGTCAACCATTAATTCACATCTGGTTGCCATGACTTATTGAAGTGTTTCGCATTAAAAAATGCTAAAATTTAATATGGTTGTAATATAGCTGTGATCTTAACAACTGGTTGTTGAATCAATACATGCGCTTCTTTTAAAATAACTGTTTATTTTATCTATGTACGTTAACTCTGAGTGAAATTAAACATTGTTAAAGGCAATATGCGGCAGTAAATACATTTCCTATAAAGTAACAAAGCTTTAATTTATGCTTAAGTTGTATAATGCAATAATCCTTATTAATATTGACATGTAATTGTAATCATCAACAATTGTACGATTTATAGACAACACACGAACTTTCAAAATAAATTATACGATTCGAGTATATAGTGGAATATTGTAGCGTGTATTTTAGGTTTACGTGGTAATTGTGTAGAGACCATTGCGAATTAACATCTATTACATTGCCACTGTCAAGAAATAAATAAATAATTCATATTTTTATCTTGATTTAAACTTTCCGATTATCATTAAGGGTATATATACTCAGAGTCAGAGAGGCTTTGAATTGTGCTCGATTTAGGTACAATTCAGCTTATCACCACTATACAAACATTATTTAGAAGAGCCAAGTCACGTGACCAAATCCTGAATATTTATTAGTATAACGGCAGAGAACACCGCTTTCGGTGTACACATCATTTATATGGTATTATTGGGTTAGGCCTATTTTACCTAAATGGAATATGGCTTAAATGTATTCATATTCAGCAATTATTTAATCATATTTATAAGTCTAGTTATCTTTAGCAAATTACCTTGATTTTTCGTTGAATTGTTCTATCTCTTTGTATAAATGTTTAAATCAATGTTAAAGTTATATTTTATTAATTAGGCCGGTACAACATAATTGCCCATGTCAGATAGGCCTAACCTAAGATAGCTTAAGCGAGCAGACATCGCATGCTGGCTCCACCTATATTAAACAATGTGGGCTATGTCATTTGCAAGTTATCTGTGCGCTGAAAAAGCCGTTCTCTCCAGGGCTGTGGGCCTCAGCAGCGTAAAGGGTACTTAGGCGAATTTCTTAGAATTCTGCGAGGGGATCTGATTAGTGAAAGGGTAAATTCACCGCATTTTATAGTACACAAAAGCAGGATATTACGATTTTATTTTGCCGACAACTGAATCACCTTAATTGCACAAAAATCCAAAAAACCCATCAAGTTGCAGGATTCGATTGTGTGGCTCACCCTTTTAGATTTCTGAAATGAATTTCTAGATTTCGAGTCCATTATGGACTCGAATTTTTTTCGATGATATTATGGCCAGGAATGATAATTTAATGCTGAAAGCATTTACAGCTTACAAAAATGCCCCCAAAAAAATAGGCAAAGTTTTGCATGTTTACTGATTGCCCTTAGTTATGACTGGGTGACTGTCAACCCATGACTGAAACGTGCTATAAGCATAATTCCAAAAATCAATATTCATTAAAATGACCTAAAAGAATAAACGATGGAATACATTAATGATTAATAGATTTGAACATGTATGTTTTACTGTTTTTATGATACTCTAATGAACTACGGATTTGATTTTTTGGATATAATATACTTACAGAAAGCAATGTCAGATCGTATATTATAGTTAAACCACCAATTGTCAGTTCGCAAGGAAAGTGTTTGTAAGTGGAGATCTAGTGAAGTTGGTTTAGACGTTTCTAATTGAAGATAAAGAGATAATCAGGTTTTAGTTATTAGTGCAACACCCTTCATAGTTTTGAAAAGATTTCCTGTAACTACAAGTACTGTATAATGTGTACAACTGCACACTGTAAAAAATGTTTCTAGATTTAGAAATGTTTTACGTCTTAAAACATGTTGAAAGACATGTTAAAGACATGTTAAAACATGTTTAAAGACATGTTAAAGACATGTTAAAACATGTTTTACGACCACAACAGAAGTGCTAATACTAGAATAGATAGTCATTTTAAGATGGATATTGTTTTAATTTAAGACACAAAATGTGTATGAATTAATCAGACACTTTAGTGGACTTAAATGAGCACCAATCAGATTGAATTTCCTGTCGCCATTTGCATTTAGTTTGCAAATGGAGCTTGCCAATTCGCCATATTTTTAAGAATTTCCAAAGACAAATTTTCGACATTTTCCCGAGTAGGCTAGAAATTGTCAAAATTTTCCATGTTTTACCGAAGACAAATTCGCAATATTTTCAATAGTTTCCGAGGTTAGATTTTTAAAATTTTCCACGTTTTCCCGAGAACAACTTTTTAAAATTTTCTACATCTTCCCAAGTTGTTCCCCAAATACAAATTCGCCATATTTTTAAAAATTTCCGTGGACGAATTTTTACCTTTTCCCGAGAACAGATTGGCAAACTTTTTCATGTTTTTTCAAGGACAAATTCGCAACAATACTAATTTCGGAGGGCAAACTTTGCTACGTTTTTATGAGTACAAATTTGCAAAATTTTTCACATTTTTCTGAGCTGAAATTTTCCAAATTTTTCACGTTTTTCCAAGGTCAAATTTGCCACATTTTCCTGAGTCCAAATTTCCCACGTTTTTTTAAGTACAAATTTTCAAAATGTTAGAGGTTTTATGAAGAACAAATTTGCAATAATTTCAATTTTGGAGGACAAACTTGCCACGTTTTTCCTGAGTAAAAATTTGCAATTTCTCTACATTTTCCAATAGTACAAATTTTCTAAATTTTCTACGTTTCCTTGAGTACAAATATGCCAAATTTTCCACATTTTCCCCGAGTTAAAATTTGCAAAACTCTTTATGTTTTTTCGAGAAAAAATTTGCAAAATTTTCAACAGTTTACAAGGAGAAATTTGCAAAATTTCCAACAGTTTCCCAGCAAAAACTTTCAATATGTTCAACTTTTTTCGTGTAAAGATTTATAAAATTACTACGTTTTCGTGGACAAATTGGCTAAATTCTTAATCTTTTTGTAAGTAAAAATGTTAAAAATTTACAATGTTTTGTGACAACAAATTTCTCCAATTTTCGAAAAAATTGTCATACTAATTTTGGATATACTAAAATTAATCTTAACTAGGGGCATTGGGAACCCCAGGGCTGTTACTGCCAGAGGTTTAGAGGGCCACTGCTCAACAGTTCCTCGATTGACATTTAGACTCGCAATTTTACAAAGTTAAAATTTATGAATTAGCTCTGTGAGAGCGGCCAAGGTCGGAATTATGGAACGAGGCGCATTCCAAGTTGGAATGCAAAAGATAAAAGCATTACGTAAGAAACACGAGGAATCATTCCGAGAAGGAATGTGATTATGCAAATAAGTTGCACAAGAAAAGTAAGAAGAAAGCAAAATTAAGATTGAAGGGCGCATTCCAAGAAGGAAGCGCCTGGATATAAAAAGGACCAGAGAGAGAGACAAGGTGTGCTCTCTCTCGCATGTGGTTGAGACGTTAAGGTCGTGATTACGTGCTCTCGCCGGCTGATGTTCCAGCACCGTGGCCGCTGCTCGGACTCCTCCTTCGCTGTGTAAAAGTGCTCTCTTGTTGGGTGGCCAGGTTGGCTGCCCCGTTTGTATCAAGATGCTGAAATGGTGAATATGACGTTATGCACCCGTTGTGCCTTGCCCTAGTTCTGGGTCTATGTATTTGAGCTATGTTGAGTTGCCCCGTTGGGTTCTTTGGGAATAAAAACCCCTATCAAATCGTAAAACTGGTGTTTCAACTCGCTCTTCTTTTAGGTTAAGGCGGCCCAGAGATAGTTGGGCCTCCTATAACCTCACATGGTGGAGGTGCGAGTTTCGATTCTTGACGATTGGGTGTAGTAAAGAAAATGACAACTAGGTCAAAAGCAGCAGCAGAAGCCATGGCTTCAGTTGAAGGAAAAGAACAAAGAGGGAGTGTGGGACAAGTAATTCCAGAGAACGTGGTAGGAACAGTACAGCAAAAAGGGGAATCATTAGAAGTAGGGGGCGGACATTCAAAACAGTACATGGAATTAAGGGAGGCATTTAATGTACTAGACCATTGGGTATCTACGGGTGAAGGATTGAGCACGGGAGAGCAGCATTCAAGCTGTGAGACGTTGGAAGATCTGTGGCAAAGAACAACGGGAGTAACCCCAAAAGTAGAGAAAGTAAAAATAGAGGTACCAGGACAAGAAGTAGTAACGGGGGAAGTGAAAAAGAAAGAGAAAAAGAAAGAAGAAAAGTTGAAAGGAACTGAGATGCGAGAAACGGAGAGAAAACAAGTGAGGCAGCCATTGAATCGGGCTGCCTCATGTCCATCTTTGCTGAAAAGTTTGGAGTGGGAACGTAGTGACAAGATAGTTTTGGTGGCCTCGAAGAAAGTGATGCCACTAAAGTGTCTAGCATCAGCCGCACTGTTGGAAATTTTTATTTAGTGCTTCTCGGTGCGACAAGGAAAGGAATGCCCCGACATGTCCGCACATGAAAAGAAACAGATGACAGACATAGCGGTGCAGACGCAAGTGGAAGAAGAAAATGGCGAGTCAGAAGGGCAAAAGATTTCGCTACGGGCGTCGAGCTTCTCGTACTCATCCGAGGCGGAATCATCGGAGTACTGGCCGTCGTCAGATAAATCCCCGAGAAAACCAGCAACAAAGAAATTTAGATGGGAGTACGAGCCGCCAGAACAGTACGAACTATCGGGGATAGATAGAATGTTCTCTCGCGCGGAACTGTTCTGCCTGGAATCGTATGCGGTATACGGAGATCTCATGGACGAGGACTGTATCCCAAGTGAAGAGTTGCTGCAGAGAGCTGAAGAGGCAGGGATCTGGAAGCCAGATCCGCTCTGGCAGAAGGAGTTAACTCCGACACAGCAAAGAAGGGAGAAACGCCGACGGAGCATGCAACAGTTGAAAGAAAAAATTGCTGAACTGGATCCGGAATATGCAGCACGGTTCAAGGGTCGCCACGAAGATTAGAAAACAAGAAGAAACAGATCTTTGTGGTGATATTGTTTCATTAAGTTGATTTAATTGTGATAAAAAGATGGCAGATTGGGAGAATTGAGAGTTAAAAAGTATGTTTTAAAGATTGAATTATATAATTTTAGTGGCCAAAGAAAATGAAAACCTCGCTCAGAGACGAGCTAAGGTCTGGAGGAGGGGTGTGAGAGCGGCCAAGGTCGGAATTATGGATCGAGGCGCATTCCAAGTTGGAATGCGATAGATAAAAGCCTTACGTAAGAAACACGAGGAAACATTCCAAGAAGGAATGTGAATAACTTGTGAGTTAATTAGTCACAAAATCGACCCTACAGATATATAACTGGTACCAAGTTCTGCTTATTCGCATGTAATTTTGCGTGTATGCACCAAAATGTGACTATCTTTTTTCATCAATTGCATAGCAGATCCATTTTGACATTAGTTATTGTGTGCTCTTACTAGCCCTTTTCGGTCAGTAATAGGCTTCTCTTTACTGACAGCAACAAGTAGAAAGGTGCTCATGCTAGTCTGTAAAAAATTATAAACATTTAGAAGAAATAAATGTTTGTAACACCTTGGAAGCGTCGTTTTTTGAGACTTAAAAAAGGTCATTATTTTAATCTAGATTCCACTGCGCACATGGAATGAACATTTACAATGTTTTTTTCTCAGATAAAATTAAGGTCAGCTTAATGATAAGAACAGAAGAGTGGTGGCAGTTTAATTTGAAAATGAGTATGTAGCAATGATCTTAAATTAAGTTTACGGAAAACACATTTTAGTTTTCAATTCTACCAAAATTTTAACATATCCTGGGTATTTTTTGTAATTTGCATAATGCAAAGTAATGCCATGCACATTCATTATTTACGTATTCTTTTCTTTATCAACTTCCCAATGTATCTGCGAGATCCAAAATACTGTCAAATTAAAACGTTCACTTCATAATGTATTTGTTAACATAGTTTTTTACATACCCCTTTATTAGCACATGCCGAAGACAATTTCAAACATTATTTTTCATCAATTAAAATAACTGAAAATAAGACAATCAAAGCGTTTATAACTTTAAGACACTTAATTTTAAGATGGCTAAAAGGTATGAATCCTGCCTTCAACCAAAAAACACATTAAATGTCTGATTTTAAGACACTTGTTTTTATATGTATATATGTTTCAAACATCCTAGGCACATGAGGTCTAGAACTTAACAAGTTTACACCCATCTATATAAATAAAAATGTAAACGTAGACCTGTTCGGGACAGCTAATCTCCGAAAGTTCTTCACCGATTGCTTTCAAATTTTTACACGATGTTGCCTTCGGATACGGGAGTGATAGTTTATATCTATAATTTACATGTCACACCTGTGACAGCTACAAACCTTTTTTTTCAAACCCCCTCCCAACGACTTTGTGACATTACTGTATTACGCTATCTGTTGGCCGTAAAAGCAAAACGCGCTATACTAAAGAGATTTCTTGATTTCAAGCCACGTGGCTCGGGACGAGAGGTTTCCTTGGTGGGCCCTGAAATTGAGAAGGGGGGGCAGGAAAGACGCTTTTATTTAGGCGGAAAACAAATTGTTCGGTAAAGGTCGTTTTACAGCAGTGCGCTGCAGCGCAAACCTTTCGCCTTGCTCGCATCACTTTTCGGTATGGGCTGCTGCAGTTAATCTTACCAACATGGCCATTTATGGAAACGAAATTCAACTGGGAATTTATGATTTCATCGGGTAAGGAATTCAATGGGAAATTTAGGCATTTATTAGGAAGGGAACAACGGGAAATTTAGAAATTCATTACGAAAGGAATTCATCGGGAAAGGAATTCAACGGGGAATTAAGAAATTCATCAGGAAAGGAATTTAACGGGAAATTTAGAAATTCATTGGGAAAGGAATTCAATGGGAAATTTAGGCATTCATCGGGAAAGGAATTCAATGGGAAATTTAGAAATTCATCGGGAAAGGAATTCAATGGGAGATTTACGAATTTATCAGGAAAGGAATTCAACGGGAAATTTAGGAATTCAACAAGAAATTTTATCAATTCAATAAGAAATTTAGGAATTCAACAAGAAATTTTATCAATTCAATGGGAAATTTAGAAATTCATCGGGAAAGGAATTCAACGGGAAATTAAGGAATTCATTGGGAAAGGCCCGACCACAGAAACGCGTGGCCGGTCACAGCTAGTACACAATAAAAAAGATATGGGATATTCACTATTTTGGCAAGCTTTACACATTTTTACAATTCGTAAAGGCATCACAGAATATTGCCATATAACATTACGTAATATGTTAGAATTATTTAGTTTAATATTCTCGGTATCGATAGTTCATTCTTACTTACCACAAGAGTGGCATTGTCCATTGTCCCGTTCGACTCATTTTCAAAGACTGTATTCTGAAATGCCAGGAAGGATCTCATCTGTTTCTTTTTTAAAAAAATGATAACGTATTCGATCTCTACGTAAGAAAAAGCACGTCAAATATATTTTGTTTTACGTTGAAATGTATTTTACCTTTTTTCCCAAACGATTTGATGCGATTGCTAGAGATATTATCAATGCATATAAAGCGATCTTGTCGAAATCCAGAAAAAGGGCGCCAACATTGGCTACCAGGTTTAGAAAAACCTTCAGGCCTACAAACACTGTCGTGGCCAGCAATATATATAACACAAATGTCGAGTAAAAGCATAGCAATAAGAAAGACGAAAATATCGAATCCAACATCTTATTCAACTTGGCCACTATAATATGCAGTTCAATAGCGTTTTCTTTTAAGTTCTTGGCTTGTTCCACGACATTAGCCAGATGCAATTGCAAAATTAAGAGAAACACGAGTGGGAACAAAAGGTAGTGAAATTTGACATACTGGGTAAAACAGGAATAAATCCTCAGTTGAAATGACACAAAATTGAGGAATATTTTAAAGGCAGATCCCTCAGAATTTAGAATACGATTCAGTTTGGCATTAAAATACGGATAAAGTTTCACGAAAGATTTAACTTCATAAGTTAACGGAAAAATGATGCAGAGGAAAAATGACACTCTTGCAAAGATTGCCAAAAATTTGGATGGTCTCTTTACCAAGGTCAAGCTGGACAATTCTGAACAAAATTTTTTATGGCGAGATTACGATTCATGCAGAAATACAGAATTGCGAACATGGCATAAGGCAGGATCATAAATGGAATTTCCGTAAAGTTGACATTATAAAAGTATGCAATGTACACAAACGTAAGAATTTCTACGATCGGAATTATTATCGCGAACATGCATTTCCCTCCAAAGTGCAAGAGTTTTGCAAGAAATCGAATTTTAACATCACTGGGATAAACATTAATTCCCATTAAGTAAAAGATGAAAAAGTATGGCTCTAAAATATCGCTGATGCTGGTCATTTTGAATTTTGCTGGACTTTGCCTAGATTCGATTGTGCATATACTTTCATTACTGAAATGTTTTGGCAACTGAATTGGGATCGTACGATAGGATGGCATTTATAGTCTGAAACAAATGATCGACTATTCATCGTTAAAATATTTACTTTATCCGGTAAACAAATTTCAGCTCAAATGATGGGGTATATTCATAACATGGTTACACTTGGTCGATATTTTGGCAGTTGGCCTGAAGCCTGAATTCTTACGGGTCCCCATAGCAACCAACATGCAGCAAGGTTTAAATGGCCTTGATGTTCTTGCATGGATATGGAGGCCCGAAATAGCGGAGAATTGGATGTGTCATAACCCACGGCCTCCCGGTCCGCAGACTGACATAAACTACAGTTCTGGCGATGTGTAGCGTAGTCTCCCCAAAGGTGTCTGGGGTTCAACCAGAACAATCAATAAAATTCGTATCTAAATGTCTCCAAGTTCGTGGGAGGTAGCACATATAAAGTGAGGAACCAAAACAACGTGAGTGAGGAGCTCAATCTTATTTAATTAACATGTCATGACACAAGATACATGAAATCCAAAAGTAAAAAGTAATCAAAAGATAAA
>JAQGAO010004935.1:0-14299 GCA_034697705.1 Ommatoiulus sabulosus
ATACATATTTTGAATAACTTTTAAAATATATTTTTAACCTAAAAATACATTTCTGTTTTTTAAAAATGTGTTTTAAAATACATTTATTATTACAATAATACATTTCTAAAGCTTTTTTTTCGATGTGGGTTCACTTGCTTACTTGAGTGAACTAGTTCTTGTTTTTTTCCTTTCATTCAATCATACATTATCGTGTGGCATGCTTTAGTCGTTCTCGCCGTTTGAACATCAAAGGTGCCGATATTCGACTGTATACATGATTGTTCAGTTATTTTGAAATATTTTTAGTATGTAAAATGCGGGATTTAGCCATTTTCTATAGCTTTGATCATCAGTGACATTCAAATATGAGATCACATTCCTCCAACCCTGATTTTTTAATAAATATTTTTTTGAGTTTTTCTGCAAGTACTTTCCGAATCAAAGTAAATCTTAATTTTGGACGAAACGCAGATATTCCTAATTTTGTATGAGAATACATGGGGACGACATGAATCTGCTTGTTATTGCTTGTATTTTGTTCGTTCTTTTTTTTTTTGCATTTTATTAAATACCATAAAAAGAATCAAATTTATAGACTTTTGTGTGAAGGAAGCAAGGTTAATCAACCGTGTTTGCAGCAACCTTTGTTGTGTTAGTTTTCTTGTTAAACGTCGCGTCGCTAGCTGTATCTTTTATAAGAATTATTTTAAAGCTTTTAATGCTGCTTTCATGATATTTCAAGTTGATCTAGTAGAAAATTGATTTTGAATAGAAATTCGTTGAAAATACATCCCCCCCCCTTTCTAAACTTTCAACGTTACAGCATACATGTATATTCACAGTTCCCGTATTTTGCATTTTTTTCAGGTATTTTCAAGTAAAAAAACACTTTTCGATTTTCTCCCAAAAACTGCTTTTTACAATAGATTTAACTGCGAAGTAGGTCAATCGCGAAATCCCTTAATTTGCTGAGAATAGACCTTGACTAATTATTAAATTTTGCTAATTGGCGTCGGTAGGTGGCACCAGTATAGCGCGATTACCCGAACGCTGAATAAATTTCACGCAATAAGATGGATTTTTAGTTCACCCGAAGGTGTGCAGGGGGAGCAATGACTCCCGCTCCGCTGGTCCACCTATTGGTCAACCTCCATGTGCATCTCGAACCAATGTTTCATACCTGTTTCTCTCGGCTATCTCATAACATAGAGTGGTTTTCGACGAGAAAGTTGGATTTCTGCAGTTGATTTCGTGAAAAGTTTGTGCTTTCAAAAACGACAGTTTCGTGTTTGGGAAATTTCACTCAAGAAGCTTGACCAGCGGGGATGTGGTCAATAATCTCTTCTCATGTGAGCTCTACTTTTAATGGAACAAACTGGGAAATAAATTCGCCAAATGATAGGTAATATTTTGTTAAACATATAAACATGTTAAATTGATGTGTCAAGCTTAACCTGGTCAGCTTTTATAAACATAGAAACTATGTTTCAAAGCTTGAAATCAGCTATTTCATTATACATGTACAGTGTAGATGAAGAACATGTTAAAGCTATGAACGTATGACATGTTTTGATTTTGACTAAAACATGTAGCTTGTTCTAAGTGTTGTAAAATCCACACGTTTCCAAAATGTTCATAACTAAAACACATAAATAACGCATACTAATTATGGAAATGTTCTAGTCTTATTTATTCGATTATACAAGAAAAAGTGTTCAATTTTAAATCTTTTAAATTAACGTTTAAAGCTGTCATCAACTGTGCAATCGAAGTATCGATATTAAGGTATAAATTTGGTAACTTGTTCTTAGCATTATTTGTAATTTTATTGATACTTTTTATATAAGTGAAACCAAAATATAAAATGCCTCCTCAGAATGTGTTTATGTAAATTTATGTCTAACATATACTAGTTTTTATTTGTTGATGTTCACAAGGGTCACTTTGGAAACTTTCTTTAGATTTTTTTTTTACTTCTAACCCTTGCTTGCTAAATAGTGAAAGGATTCAAGCAACTGCAGTATAACAACTTTTTATGTCACACCATGTTAAAAATTGTGCCATCTTGTTTTTAATTTCACGAAACAGGAACCGTTTTACTTAATGATATAAAGGGGTTTGCTTCTAAAAGAAAGATATTAGTTAAATTGGCCTCCGGTGGCAATTAGTTTATATGCCTACGCACAAAATAAGAACCTATGAAAAACAATCTTCAAATGTTGTTTAACATTTGGGGAAATTAATTGCTCACGTTTTTCTGCGAGGGTTTGTAAGATTAGCGCGAATTTAGCAAACAAAATTCATCAACCGTCTACGATTATGGCTGCTCACTTAAATTCCTTAACTTGAGATAAAATCAAAATATTTTTTAACAATACAGCCGTGACATGATAAAAGTCATTTTTTACTTTCACTATTTTAACATATTTGTTGTACATTTTGGAACATTTTTACATGTTACAAAAATGCTGCATATAAGAGTTGTACTAACTTGACAATTGCTGTTGAACGTGTTTTAGGAAAGTACGTTTTACATGCATATTTCGAACAATGTTTCATTGCAATGTTTGTTATCTAACTTTTATATTTACATACAAGTAAACATGTTGAAAATAATGCAACCCATCATAAACAATCAGGAATGTGAATATGAAGTATGCAATTAACATACAGGCATATTGTTAATTATAAGTACAGGCTGCGTACTGTAAATATTTGACATATTTATTCCAAATTTCATAGAATAGATAATTATTTCTTAAAGATTAAAATGAACATGTTCAGACAGCTGGAAATTTGCTATGGAAATAAGTCGCGTTAGAAGCACATAAGCAAACTTAATGTTTCATGTGTTAAATACATGATGCATATAGACATTTATTCAAAACCCTTATTGTAAATTACAAGCAAATCTTATTAGCAACATTATTTAGTGCCAATTTTGATACATTTTTTACATTTTCACAAGACTAGCGCACTAATTAAGAGTTTATTTATGCGGTCAAATTTCTTAAAGGCTTTCTTGACTTATCAAGCATCTCATTCTCTTGATCTTTACATTCGTTAAGAAATTTGAACTGGGTGGATCTCAACATATCATCTTATCCTAGGTTCCACATCAACCATTTTTCCTGCAAATATTCACACGATTAGAGCTTTCACGGTTTCATAAAAAAATTAATATTTTTTGCCGAAAGAAATTCCTCCATGGTCCAGATAATAAAAAAAAGCTTGGGAGGCTACTATTAATAATGTATAATGAAAACGCTGGCAGGTTATCTTTATTAAGGATTTACTGGAAAAAAGTAATAAAACCACCTTAAGTGTAACATGTGTTGATATCCTAATTATATAGCTTAGCAGAGCATAAAATTGTGTCAAAGATCAATGGGAACTTGAGATATGTTTAATTTGATTTTTTTATGGATTTTTGACAAAAAAATGATATAAATTTGTTAAACCGCCTTGAAATAAATGCCAAATAAAGCGAAGTAATTAATTGCCCGATCGACTGATAGAAGTTGTTAATCTGCTTAACGTACTTACGATCAGATTTTAATTAAGCCATAAATTAATGATTTATTGAAGAATGTCTGATGCATTGCCAAGGTGTAGGTCATTGTCTCTTCAAAGGCTAATTCCATGCGCATATTTTTGTGTTTCTAATTGCAATTGTAACAGCCAGTTCCTGAGAGCCAAAAATGGTTTAGGTTTTCTTCGATTAATTATTTACTGTAAAAATAACGACAAATATTTTATTTTTATGCTACAGTATATTATTATTTGGCATTTATTAGGACATATACCATGCACTATTTCAGAAAATTAACACAGAAATGCATTGTAGTTATGTATGCATGACGTCTGAGGCATTTGTTTGGAACAAACTTTACATTCTACTGTCGAACCTCGTTAAGACGAATCTCAAGGAATGTTATAATTTGTTCGTTTAAACCGTAGTTTGTATTACCAAAATTTGGCAAAGTTAAACGAATCCAACGATAGTAATGAAAGCACTGTACATTTACATCGAGGTTTGAATATAAAATCCAACACAAAGTTACACAAGTACATGTATATGAATGGGAAGGTGCTGCAAATTGTATCGGGAAATTCCCCGTTATAACGTCCGTTGTTTCATATTGTCTAAAGTGCGTTTCGCGCGAATGCTTGAGAAATCAAAAGTTCAATCGCTTTAGCCGACCATTTGTAATGTTCGAATTCGGAATTATACGTAAAATTAACATTATTCGTCCTTATCCTAGGACAAGGACAAGGACAAGTAATACGCGAGTTATTCTTAACGAGGTTTCACTGTATAGAAGAGAATATTAACATAACTACTTATTATGTGTATAAGCTCGTGTAATATTTGATATGATAAATATTATATATAGTTAACTTTTACCAGGTCGCATAATATCTTGTTTATAATCATGTTCAAAAAGTACATTCTATGCAGAGAGCGTTTCTGCATTGTTATATGAATATGAGCATATTCAATAATAGGTAAAGTTGTTCAAAATTTGAGCTGGTTAATTTGAGTTGGGTGAAAACATGCTTGACCATAGTGAAAATGTTACTTGCTAATAATTAAATTTGCTTATTAAAAAACTGAATGCTCGCTGCAAAAAATATAGGCGTCTTTGCATGCTGATAAAATTAATTAAAATAATTATCATTTTTTTAAAAAAAATAAAAGTATACAAAATATTTCCTCAAAGTTGTTTACTTGGTTCTCTGCATGTACAACTCTGCGACTTACTACCTCAAAGGAGAAACCTAGCAATTTCCTTTTCATATTTTGAAAAACTAAGTGAAAACAATGTTTTGGTAAGAAAATCTCAGCGGGTGCATAAATTATACGAGCTGTTGTTTTGAACAACAATAAAAATTCTAATTCACAAAATATAGGCCTACGGTAGATTCTGCTCGCGCTAATAACGTACAAGAATGAATGCATCCTGTGTTGGTTAGGTCGATGTCAGGAAGACACACTTTGTTCGTCGAGATAACTGCTTATTAAATTTAGACACGGCAAGTTTGATGCCTGAAGATATTAATTAAACCAATGACCACGATCCCTTTTAATTACAATTAAGTTGATTTATTTTCGTCTATTGACGGTACAAATTACATGCCTGTAATCACAAACTATTCTGTTGACAAATTTGGTTCACTTTATTAAAAATTTTAATTGCCTTATTAATTGATCAGTTGTTTACAAGTTAAAAACCAAGATCTGTTATCTGTTATAATATTACTTGATTAATTAGTACTTTATCTTTATTAATAATTTAATGTTTTCACTATGATTTTTGTAGCTATTCTTTCAAACTTTTCAGCTTTAAAACAATCCAATGGACTTAAACCGTTTTTATACCATTATGGAACTGTATTATATTACGCATGTGCCACAACACATATATTTTTCAACTGAGAAGATATACACGAAGTTCATGACAGAATTATTATTATTTACTTTGATAATACTGGGTGTACAATGCAATAAAAGTAGCTCCTGCTAAATCACAAATTATTGACATGATAATACCTACTGTATCTCCATTGACATCACAAATTTGTCGATGTTGTTTTGAATTTTAACTGGCAGTTATGTCTAAGTTATTCAAGTAAACTGAGTGTACCGGCATCATAAATTTGCCAGAGAATTCCATGTATAGTTTGGAAATGGTGTGGGAAATCTACTTTTTTACCAAAGGTTAGGGTGTGACCCTTAATCGTAAATTGATTTGTGGTGGTTAATATTGCATGCCTGCATCAATTTCTTCAGGGCAAATGGATTAATCCGTACGGTTTGTGTACGAATTTATTTCTTCTTCTGCAAAATTGCATAATGAGAAAGTCGTTGAACTCGCAGATTATTGAAGTCAGTTAAAAAAAAAGCCGTCAATTTATCACAATTCTATTGAAGCTTGATTTTCAGATAAATTTTTAATGAGATGGCAGCCTAATCCATCTTTGTTAACTAATGAAACAGGTCTTCGGGTCTTTTATAGAAGTCTTATCACCCAAAATGCCTAATAACTTATTCCTTGGATGTTGGTTTCCTGAAACATTTTCTCGCGGCTTCGAATTTCGTGATTTTATTTGTGTTTACAAAATTATTACACCACGTTTCTCTTAAAATACAAATGTCAAAATGCAAAATCGTGGTCTTATAATATTTTCTTAGCTGTAACTGGGGTGATTGGTTCAAAGAAAGCAAATTCAATTTGAAATTCAAAATACTTTAAATTCATTATGCTCTGGTTTATCCAAATTTATTTTGTGGTACTTTCCATTCATATCAACAGATGTCTCTGTCATTATGTGGCAATACCACGTCGCACAACGCCATCTCTCGATAGAATTCGAATGTGAAAATAAAATAAATATCAATTATGCGCTCTCTTAGATGTACATGTTTAATAGTTTTTGTAAAATAATTTTTTTTAAATTTTATTGTTTTTTATTGTCAATTATTCGTTGCACCGTAATTCTTCACTTATTTGTGGAAGCTAATCTCAAGGACTTCATTAAGGATTTGCAATCCTTAAGTTTTTGAATTAGGGGATTGTTTAATATTAACTAACACCTTATCTTAAATCTATTTTTAGTCCAAATTATTCAAAGTGCTATCGTCGGACTACAGTGTATAAGTAACATTGACAGGGATGCAAAAAGCCTTATCAGACTCCATGCATGATTAAATAAATTAAATGCAATCAAAAAAATTATTCAGCGCTTAATGGCCTGGTTGCCCTTGTCCCCAATTTTTGGCAAGAAATTTAAAGTCGGGAATGAATATGTGATTTCTGCCTTCAGATATAATTTTCATTTCCTGTAATTTATGTTTACGGTAGCAGGATTTAGCTAGATCAAATGATTACAAGAAATTTCCTTTGAAATGTAATTACCTAATGCATGACATGTGTCTGAAAATTGTAAAATTAACAAACAATTTGGAACAAATCTTATGTAAGTATTTAACAACTGAATATTTTTAAACCTAGTAGCGCCTAATATAGTTGTATTTTATAATATTTGTTTGATTAAGTGGTTAAAGTTACGTGCTTGCCTTCTAATATTAATTCTAATTATCAATTCAACTTTATTTATTCAACTAAGTTAGGTGTGACAGATTTTCTGATCTGCCCTTTTCTTGAATTTATCATTGACGTCATCTTGTAAGAACAGCAAATGATTATCCATATATAGTGTAATGGGGGATTTCTCCCATTTCCACTTCATTGATGAATCAGTTTTCAATTGTAGGCCTACGATTTAATAACAAAATATTTTTCATCGTCATTGTATTTTCGAATACAATCTTATATTCAAATGTTTTCATAGAGCATTTTTTTGGAATTTTATTATTTATAAGGCCTAGTTCAGTGAAACGTGTTGTTTCTAAATCCTGCAGACAAAATTTAATTTAAAATTTAATGTTTATCCAAAATGTGGCTCGACTTGTCTGCGATATGAAATGCACGTAAAACCCGTTTAGAAATTTTCTTTTTTAAATTCGTCTAGACCAGTATCTCGTTAAGATATAATTCATAAGTTTTTTTAAAAAAAAAAATATATGATTTGATTCATTCCTCACCTCATGCGGTCTTTAAAATATTGGAGACTGTTTTCGTTTTTCATAAGTTGAAATTTTGGGCCCTCGTTCAACAATAAAACCAGTTGCCATAAAATATGTTAATAATCTAATTCGATTACGATTTTTGAAACTTTTTCTGCTTGGACTTCTGCAGGTTTTGCCAGCATGAATATAGCAATTTTTTTAAATGCATACTTTACATACGTTTGTTGTTCGTTCTACTCTACTTGAGTGCCATTTGGCAGTTATATTAATCAATATAGAAAATGAACCATAAAGAAATCATGAAAACTCAAGAAGTGTTTTGAAATGGGCTGATAGGGTAAACTACATATTTTCTGCCTTTCTTAAGCAGTTTTTCACTTATTTCTCGCACTTTTAAATTTATGGAATTATTATCCATACTATGTCCATTGATGGGTCAATTTAGGTGTTGCTCTTCATAGTACATGTACATGCAATATCAAAGGAACAGCTAGGTAAATTAATTCGATAAGCATGTGCACAATTTCAACTTTTAAATACATCTTTAAATAGCCTACTGTACATGGCAACAACATGTCACAATTTTGAAGAGAAAATTTCATATGTATTGAAATAAGTGTTTGTGTAAAATAAAAATCAGTAGATTTTGCACCAATATTTGAATGTACATGTGCATGTATTTATTTTGACATTAGTGTTTGTACGTTTTAACATGTCATATGAGCCCTGCTTAATAGATTCATAAAATTATTGGTGAACAAAAGTGTTAATTGATTAAAAAATTATACCCTTTTTGAAGTAATATTTTCTAATGTGTCATTTTTTTTACATTAGTTATTTACACATTTCAAAATGACGCATTTAAACGGCTTATTTTAATTAAGTTAATTGGCACGTCAAAAGTGTGACATGTTAATTGTTGCCATGTACTTAATATGTACGGTATCTAATATATCAATTACCAACACCTTAGAACTAATTTTGTTCGTTACTTTGAAATCTGCATCTATACTGGCACATCCATAACACGAATATGGATAAACATTTTATAACACGTTTACAAGTAGAAACATGTTTCATTTCATCTGGAAAATACATGTAAAATGGCATGCAGAAAATGGCGACCTAAATCGTATATACATATACAGCACATTATAATTACGCATTCCGAAAGATTTTGATAGCTGTTTGAACAAAACGAATTTTAAGCAAATTCTTGGCCTAGAATAAGAAAACTTTAGGACTGTTTTCATTTCAGATCTTTTAATTACGCATCTGCGTTTTAATTGTACGGTTTTATATCAAGCTTACTGGACTTTATTTTTATATTACAAGAATGTTTTTCCATAAAGAATTTTTTTTTGTTTTGTTCATGCGGCCATTTCCTCTTAAAAATCTATTGTTTGTGTAAACAAATGCAGTCGAAAAATAAGGTTTCTTTCGTTAACCTCCGTTGAACTTGATAATAAAATCAGGATCCTTTATCATTACTATGCTATTTAATTCTGTTAAAGAGAGGATAATTTTCATGAATTATTGTTGACCCTTATGTTTCGCACCACTAAAAATAGTTGCATGTTTAAAAAAAAATGTTTGACCATTTGCGCCTTTCATAATATGGTGATTCATGATCCGTTTTAAAAGGATTACGATATTCACGGTAATGCACATAAAATGAGGTCAACTTTCCTTTTTCTTTTTTTGATTAAAGTCTGCCTTTTAAATGTTATTGGTAATCAACATTCGTGCCTTTAATAATTCGAAAAACGGTACAAACTGATGGTGTCAGATCTATTAATGTAAAACAATGCGCAAATAATAACGTCAAGAACCCTGGAAGTAATCATTTTTGCATCAAATAATGATGTCAATGACGAATAAAAATATAGCCAAATAACCTCGAAGCATCCAAAGAAAATAACGTCATTATGGATCATACAATGATGTCATGATGATGTGAGTCATAAATTAAACATGAGTTGCATTATTGGTGAATATGGCCCGAGTTTAAATTACATTACAATTTTATTAAGCAATCGGTAAAAATAAAGCGTAAATGATGCCTTTAGAAGGTCTACTAATCATCAATCATCAATCACGGAAACGTATTTAAAGATATTAAAGGAAAATGACAGTCGTTTATATCAAAACTGAAGTCATGATGACGTCATCTACCAATTAACGCAAGCCATAATGACGTCATCTTCAGACTAACTCAAGCCATAATGACATTATTTCCTGTTTAATTGAAGCGATAATGACTTCATTTTTAGGTTTGCTAAGACACAAAAACATCGAATTTTTGTTTTATAAAATTACCGTTTATAGTAGTTTTTATGCTGACAAATTTTGAATTGTTTACTTTAATACGTCATTTCTCAATTTTTTTTTAATTTTTGGAATAAAAGCAAGCCAGCAGTTCCGGCCTATCCAAGACTGATTTTTTTTAACTCTGAATTTTTCCACTTATATCAATATAAAACTAGAACAAGTGGCCTTGCATACTGATACTGATCTATTGACTCAATATTTTGGTATTTTCCATGTATTTTACTAATGAGCTGCTGTCTTTTTTTGTGCTGAAACGTAAAGTATATTGTGCAAATGGCCTCAGAATACATTGTCTCTGCAATATTGTATTTTAGAATGAAAAAGAGTAAGCTTATAATGAATACTGTCCTTGCTCTCATTCAAATTACTTGATTTACATTGTGTTCGAGTAGATTAACATGTGCATTAATTAGTCATTTGAAACAAAATCTCCAGTCGTCGGACACTATGCAAATTGGGTTTTTTTTTGTTTTAAAATTATTCTGATTGTACAATTTAAATTAAAACAACGTCTTATACGCTGTATTATATTATCTACCAGTATCTGCAATTTTAAAATTTGGAGATACAAATAAATAATTAAAACACAGTTATCTAACTCGAATTTTAATGTAAATGAAATTCGTAAACTTACGAAGAGAAATTGGCAATGCAATAATTTTCCAAATGCTTTTAAATTATGCTAATAACTGTTAAAACCAACATTATCCAAAAGTAATTCGAAGTGAAATTTAGTCAAATGTCGTTCCAAATTACGGTTATATCTCTTCATTGTAATGCAGTTTATGAACCATTCTAGATAATTATTTTTCGCAATTTCATACAGACTAACCTTTATGTTTTCTTTAAAGTTTTTTTTCTCCTAATTTTGACATATTGCAGCTGCGCTACTACAATGTACAGTACATGTAATTGAATATACATAGAAATGCAATTTGACATTTTAGTGCACCAGTTTAAATTTTTGTGTGCTATATTTATGACAAACTATTTGAGATAGATCATTAAATTAAACAAATGTTTCTTAGGATTGGTCGATATTTTATTTTACTATACAAAGTAATATTTCTTGCGTTTTTAAACAAAGATTATCTAGTGTATGAAGTTTGCATAAATCTTGGATTTCGTATGTTCTACCATTACAGTACTCGGTATAAATTTTGTGTGCATTAACTTCAAATCTTTTTCAGGCAGATAATCGGAGTGAACGAGTTGTTTCTTGGTTTTTTTTCACACTTTGTCGAATGCATTAATTTGCCCTGACATACGATAAACGAAACTCAGGTCACCACGATCTTACGATGGCTAAACCAACTTTTTTTTTTTTTGATGTTTCGTTTCCAGACATTTATTACTTCAAACTAGTTAATTGACAAATAATAGCCCTGTAACTCACTTTCGGCTCTTTTGTAGGCTTGTTTAGTAATGCATCCGCAGCACTGACACTGCATGAATTTCATGAGAAAATTTACGAATATCACTCTTTGACGCTCGGAAATCGCATTATCAGCTGAGTTTATTTCGTGAAAAATGGTAACGCCTAACTTCGTGAAGCTCGTTAATTTTGAAGGTAGTCCAGTCGCAGTAATATTCATTATTAATTATGATAGCGTTTGAAACTGCCACGATGTGCTGATTTAATATTTCGAGAAAAAAAATGGCAGGAAATAGCACCCAAGGTCCCCCAGTCTGCGTGTTGAGTCAAACCAGTTACCTAAATTTAAAAACGTACTTCGGGTTTTGTTAGACCATTAGTTAACGTTGTTCTTCCTGATGAACTGACCGCTAAAAAGGGTGGTGCAGCTACATGGACTTACGAATCGAAGGTAGGGTAACATTTTTGGCAAATCCTCTCTTCTGGACTAAATTTGCAATTGTTACGGTTATTGTTTCAAAATTAGATACTGTGAGCCTAGACTTAAAATCTTTTGGCTGAACTAATATCCAACCGCTTATTAAATTGGGTGCTTGAAGATTGGGGAACAAGGCTATTTTCACCTTCGTCATGGCCCATGGACTGCTCGTGTTACGACCACCCACCCGAAATAACAATTTCTTATTCAGTTTAATCTTGCAAGAAATTAAACACATGCATTACCATGACATTAATTTCTTCGGGGATACCTGTCGAATCAGGGTTCAGTTTAATGGTGTTTTTTTGTAGTTCAAAGCTTTTAAAAAGAACTTGAATCTTGTAATCCGCAATTAGGAATGGTGTTTGACGCCTGAAACTCCCACTAAGAGGTGTTTTTTAGCAGATTTGAATCGTTTAGCAGCGGTAGTATGCGTTTCTCATGTGTTTTTTTTTAGAAGATTTGAATCTTTTTGCAGTGGTAATACTGTATACAGTAGTACGTTTCTCAGGTGTTTCTGTAGATCATGTGACACCATCGGTTGCTTTTCCTCTGAGGAGTTACTCAAGAAGTACTAATATACAAGTAGGCCTACTGTACCTTCGTATGTTACATTAGGAAAGGACTTGAATCTTAATTGATTTATTTTTCAATTTTGAGTAAACTGGTCAAAGTTTTTTGTTGTAAAAATGGATTTACATTTTGAAAGAATACTCAGTATCATGTTAAGTACGTTAGGTACACACCAAGAAATCATAACTCCGAAACTGGAAATTCCAAATTCGGAAAGCCTGTTAATGCCACGGTTTGGAAACTTGAATTCCAGTTATGGAAACCTACTTTCAGTGTAAATTTCTTTGTGTGTACCTGTAGCTTTAGATGCAAAACACTGCGTGTTACAAAGAAAAATGCAGGGTGTCCACAAAGTTTTAATTACAGTCAACTGCAATATACATGTACACTGAACATTATATACATGTATACAGTATATGTATATGTTGCAGTTGACTGTTCTTAAGCTTTGCGGACACCCTGCATTTTTCTTTGTAACACATACATGTACAGTATGCATAATGTATGTATATATGTGTAAACTTTAACAATCACATTAATTGCTGCCATATCTATTAAAATATAAAAATATTTTCTTAAATCTTGAGGACACACTTATTACACTTGCATCTGTATGAAAAGTCTCATTTCCATGACTTTCTTTTTAGCTTCCTTATTCAGGCCACGATGTCACCATAGTAAATCCCTTAAAATTAAAATACATTTTTTTTCGAAAAATTCCCTTGCATGAGTCAATACTGTAGTTTGTTCAAGTTTTTATGCTTTAACCTTAAATGTACTTCGCATACCCATCCAACCTTGTCTATTTTGATAATGCAATTAGCATAAATTTGTATTAATACTTTTAATTTCGTGTTTAGGATTACTACTTAATTGGCCGAATTTTTCAAAATGTAAGCCTGTTGTTTTCGCGATGTACTAGTTTTTTTTTATTTTTGTTGTTAGAACAATATCGAAAGTAAGCTGTCTTTGTTGAGCAAAATTCCCTATTTTTTGTTCATCCAACGCACGTGTGGTCTGCATAATTATCAATTTACCAAGAGGGTGGTATAAAGTCCCAGTTTAGCCCGTGGTAATTGTGAGTCGCCCTTAATATCATATTTAGGATATGTTTATTGTTAGCCATAGCTGAGACCACCTGTTGATATTCTCGGTATTAATCTTGTATAAGAACTTTTATGTATATATTTTTTTAAAAAATGATTGATTATGCATGCTCAGCTACAACAAAGCATTTCCAGTTGAAGATTTTGGCAAACCATTTTCACTTTATTGAACCCCCGCAACATTGTATTTATTCGCATTTTCTCGGCCACACGCTCATGTGGGTCATCCGTTGACTAAGTCTTTTACACGTCACATTTAAATATTAGTAAGAGTTGTTTTTCACGAAATTTACGGTTATTTATCTTGTCTGTTCGAGTGTGCTCATCTTTGCCTCCAGGAATTTCGAATCCCAAAAAACGGAATGCTTGATCAATTTTCAGTCATTGTTTCATGTTGGCATTAATCGTGTCTTAAATTTCTCAAATGTCTTGCAGTTGACGTTTAATTAAGTTTTATTTCAAAAGGCTGAATCAGCCCGGCATCAGATGGCCTGTT
This sequence comes from Ommatoiulus sabulosus, assembly GCA_034697705.1. NCBI lineage: Eukaryota > Metazoa > Arthropoda > Diplopoda > Julida > Julidae > Ommatoiulus > Ommatoiulus sabulosus. The sequence goes on from JAQGAO010004935.1 coordinate 13,936, forward strand.
TGCGCATTTTTAACACGTTCGGATATTGATATCCTTAATTTTAAAGTGTAAAAAATGCACTTTCAAATTAGGACACGTTTTTAGAGTAGCTGGTTAGGCAGTCAGGAAGCTTTGTAAAAAAAAGCATGCTTATTTTTTAATAGCATGAGTTGTTGTCTTGCATGTTAATACGCCATTAGATGGAGTGAAAGTGGTATGAAAATTGCAAATCTGCCGCTTCTACACTAATAATGAATCTAAAAAATAATAATAATAAATAAAGTAATGTCGTGCATGGTGTGATAATAAAAAAAAAGGTTAAAAAAAAAACGTTATTGGTGCTGCTAATGGAAATTTTACGACAATTTGAAAATGGGTGTGTTGC
>JAQGAO010004936.1:0-14297 GCA_034697705.1 Ommatoiulus sabulosus
AAAAAAAAAAAAAAAAAAAAAAAAAAAAAAAAAAAAAGGTGCTAATTTTTAACATGCTGAAAAATTTTCTTTTTTAATTTTTTAATTTTTTAATTTTTTCAAAATTGTCATTAATAAATTTTACAAAATATTGAATATTGTTTTGTGTCGATTTTTCAAAATTGTGGATAACATTGACAGATGTCAATTTTGACCTTGACAAAACCTTTGAAAACCTGGAAAAGTCAGGGAAGTTGAAAATAAAATTTGTGGGGGGACCCTGTAAAACGTCGCATTCGGTGAACCAAGCAATGACTCAATTGTTAAGTCAAATGCATCTTCATCGAAAATTGTACCTGGTAAATAAACTGACCAGGGAAATGTTTTTCATTTCCTGTCGGAGAAATGCAACGATCAGGCAAGGATCTGCTTCGAATGCGTAATAGTTGTATAAAAATGGGCGGCGCGTTTACCAAAATGGATTTAACGGGAATTTTATTATTCAAAAAGTTGTAGCGTTTCAATTACGGTTATTGAAAAAGTATTTTTATTGTTCGTTCCAAACGTAGATGCATTCACGAATGCGTTTACCACAACAACAAGCCGACTTCCTCGTTTACATTTTTAGCATCGTTTGGAAAATATGCGCTTTCCTCATTTCTGGCCGGTCGAAATACACGGGTTTCACGCAAATACATTTCCTGCATATTCCCTAAAAACATCCATGCACCTTTTGCAAAACATATCCTTATTTTCATAAAAGTTGGAATTTGAATGCTCATTTGCCCACCAAACTTGCCACAGAAGCCACCTTATGGCCCTGATGAGCACGCATCCAACGACCACAGAGGGCGCCACATGACCCTGGGCACGCATCCTTATTTTCGGGAAGCGATTAAAAAATATCCGAAATATTTTCTGATGATTGTCAATGACTTTTTCATCCTGGTTTTTTTGTGTATTTCGCTTTTTTTTTTTGTTAAATGTTTTTGGGCGTTTTGGGTTCCACGGGGGAGCCCAGGTAGTGCCCGGGGTGGAGAAAGTTGGCCGAAATTATAGCCTATTGCATACCAAGTTCACTGACTTCCCGCGTTTTTTGATCCACCATTCGTCACTTTTTCCTTCTGGTTTTTCATTTGTTTATTTTTTTGCCCGGCTCCGCCCCCTCTCGTCTTCCCAGGCTGTCTTTTGTGCCCTGACCAGGACCCCTAATTAGGCTCACGAACGGCTTTTGTCTCTGCGGAGAAGATGATGCTTTGTTACGGGAACCCCTCGACCTTTCAACCCCTCGAGGCACCCTGGATCCGGGCAAATGTCCCCCAAGCACGCGATCCGCATTGCAGTAAGCAAAGCGGAAGCGAGGTATGGCCACAGTTTAGCAAAGATACAGCCATCTGTGGCTAACATCTCGAACCTCAAGTCTGAAAAGTGTTGAAAACTTGCTACCGCAATGATGGGTAGCTTACTGATCAGGATTGATGTTATGTTATGCATGCACTGGATATACAGTGTTTTGTTAGTATTATTCTTACAGTCGTGGCCCACTTTCGGAGACCCCATCCATGAATGCCAACTTCCTCCATTGAACGTGATAACTGCATGGTGAAGGTTTCACAGCGTAGCTCACCGTTGCTTTACCTGACCCTCCCCATTTACCCGGGCTTTGGGACCGGCAACAATAGCGAAATATTTCACTATTATTCGTGGCTGCATGGGGTGGAACATATAGGACGTGATGAGGAAGGAATACGGTCATGACCGATTTAATATAGGAACTATCCCAGCAATACATGGTTTACAAGTACCGTATACGAGTTATGTAATACGGACGTGTTACTTACTGTACAATATACAGGGTTTGTCCAAATTGGGCAGTTTAGTACGAAGTTCAGACTTCATACAATATTAAAATTCCCCTGATGAAGCGTCATTTAAAGTCAGAAGTGTAGTGAGTCCGAATTCTTGAAGCTATTGATGGTTTATAAGGGTTGTAGTTTATGCACGAAGATTGCTAACTCGCGCCCTATATACAGTGACATCACCACTGTGGAACTCTGGGATTGTTTAGTACGAAATGCGAAGATTTTATAAAAGTAGACTACGTTCATGCTAAAAACCGGCGCCGATGGTCGAGTGGGTTACGCGCTGCGGCGCTTGCCTCTCGATCCTAACTATAGTGGGGTTCGAACCCGGGTCGAGGTCGGTGAGAATTTTGAGGATGTGCAAAATTCTCTAAGTAGCGGCTCTTTCAGATGAGAGTTTAAACTGAGATCCCGTTTGATCTCTGCACGTTAAAGATCCCTCCTGTGGGGGTGGAAGTCCCCCTTCGTTGGAAAAATTCCCAGGTAGGTGGCGCTAGCACATCCCCTGGCGTTGGTGTTCAGCCCTCGTGTGCAGAAATAGGCTAACGTTAAAAATCCACAAACCAACCAGCCAATCATGCTATAAAAAATGGCGGCCTACAATTCGCCAGCGAGCGAGGATATATAGCGACGAATGTGATTTCATATTTACATTCCTAAGTAAATTAACGAGGGCCTAATAATGCAAATTTCTAATAACAAATAACATAATAAGCGAATTTAAACGCTCAGTTAGTGCATTAATTATATCAGACTAGCAGTCACGACTGTGGAGAGGACCGAGATTGGGTACGGCGACCGTACTCCCATTTAAATTACATATACCAACGGAGCGTGTAAATGCGCTCATTTAGAGATTTTTTAGGCTTTGATCCATGCATTTTTATATCGTGTAAAGTTAAGAAAACTACTTACAACTGAAATGTACAATGTACATGTACTTCGCAAATTTCTTCTCATTAAAATTATTGTTACACGAAGTTTTTTTTTCTGTCATTATGAAGCGACTTGAAATGGTAGTTTATTCGTCTATTGAATAAATGAAATAGGCAGTTGTACCAACAGTTCTCATCTTTTTTATTCATACTTTAGAAGTCTAAATTTCAAATATTACCACGATTTTTTTTTACATTATAGTTTTTAATAAGTTTATCACTGATAGGCAGTTGTGCCAACTGTTCTCATCTTTTTTATTCACACTTAAGAAGTCCAAATTTCAAATATTATCACGATTTTTTACATTATAGTTTTTAATAAGTTTATCACTGCATGATAGGCAGTTGTACCAACTGTTCTCATCTTTTTTATTCACACTTAAGAAGTCCAAATTTCAAATATTATCACGATTTTTTTACATTATAGTTTTTAATAAGTTTATCACTGATAGGCAGTTGTACCAACTGTTCTCATCTTTTTTAATCAACTTAAGAGCTTGTGTGACCGTTGTTTATAACTTTGTGATGACGTCACACATGAATATTTTAAGATGCCTAAAAAGACAGATCATTCCTCGTAGCTTATGATTCTTTTTTTTTGGCGAATTTTTCAAATTGCCAACTTTTTTTTTGTCCAAAATTCGATTTTAAAAGGAGGAAATTCCAATTATCTACGCCCAAACCTGACCCCTGTGCACCGAATCGCCGTGAAATCCATCCGCTCATCCTGTTCGCTCGCACGTACCTCTCTTAAATGACCCCTGCCCACCTAACGGCCCCCCGAAATTGTGCCGGTGGTAGGGCGCTGCTCCCCGGGGGTCACTTACCCCCCTCACCCCCCGGTCCGTTATGCTGCATCAGACACGCATGCAAACTCGCAAATTGGCAATGGGTTTGTGGGGAGGCGAGAGAATGCGACGGGGGGTCGTGACCCCTAGGGGGCACCCTTTCTATCGCTGCGCGTTTTGACCCCATGACCCCCGCCCCCCAAAACCCATTCTTTTCACCTCTAGATTGCTCGCGAAGTAAAATGAGTTTATTGCGACGGGAAATCCTTCAGTTCACGTTGGCAAGATTGACCTTTGAACCTTTAGCCAAGTGGTTCAATGATTCAAATAATCCAATCCCCATATAAAATGACATCTTTCGTTTATGAAAACTTTGCAGATTTTAAAACTGCAGATGTTGACATCTCCTTAAAGTGAAATCTTTTTTAAAAAAACATGCATTTCTTGTGAATGGGATTTCATTAGCGAGCCACTCTCGACTTCCACGCCCTCTGCCGATAACTTTGCGCTGAATGCAACCTGATGAAAGCACATTCAAATGCCGTAATTGCCCCCCTACTGGAGGGGTTAAGTAATCGACGCCCAGGTTTACCCCCACCCTTTTAACCCTTTCTTTTTCATCCAGGAAGTGCTCCCACCAAAATGTCACCTCGCCACACGCCAGCCCATTGTAAAGGGATACCTTTGTTCCTGGAGGTTTCCTGATCCCCCGGGCGACGCCACGCCCCCTCGCCTGACATTCCTGACTTTACCCGGAAAAAAGCTCGGGAAAAGGCTAATCTGAAATGGGAGGAGGTGCAATTAAAAGCGCTTTTGAATTGCGCGCTGGTGTTTGTAAAGGTTACCCGAAGAGAAAGTCATTGCGTAAGAATGAACAACTCATGAGGTTTGCTGAGCTTGGCTTATGCTGTTTGGATTCATCGATGACATCGCAGAGCTCGTCGATGAAATGAACTTTGAACTCAGTGTATAGGTTAGAGAATCTTCGATTGATTTTGGGTAGTTGCACTAACAACGACAAATTTATGACTGAATGAAAAATTGATAGCTGATCATGAGACTCGGTGGGTTGTGTATTGTGAGTTTTGGAAATGTTTTGATCACAGCCCATCAATTTACGAGTGGTTTACGGGTCACTAGGATATACTGTAACTCAAGGTTTTGTCGGCTCATCGATGAATTTTGGCAAGCATTGCAATGGTGAACTCAGCTCTTCATGGCCACATGTTGGCATTTGATAAGCAGTACAAAAGTCAAAGATTGGTGTTTTGGAAGATATTATAAGCTCTACATATAGCCTAGGTTAAATCTAGACTGATGATTGAACTACTTTAGCCATGCATGAGTATAGTGCAAATCTCATCAGTATACTTGACATTGACTGATATCAGTTGATAGACTTCCTTTGATCGACCTGGAAAACTAATTTTTTATAAGCAAACTGAAAGCTGATGAAGGTTGGTCTAAATTTAGAATCTTCACCGAACGAGGGAAAGCATTGCCAACTAGGCTTGTAGCGTGCTGAGTGGGCTTTAGCATAGATCTGATGATTCCTTAACTGATCTCAGTATATAGTTTGGGGGCTGATGGCTAATGTAAAGTTGACGGTTTAAGGGTTTAACGGTTTGTTGAAGACGTTGGCAGTTGGATGGTTGATGAACTGTTCAGTAGTCAGGAAGTTGGATAAATCAGAAAATCGAGGAATTGAGAATGTGGTCAGTTTTACGATGAAACGCTTATTCTGTAGGCCCTAGCCATTTTCCCTGTCCTGTGATGATGTCACTTCCTGAATAGCGTTAGCCCAATTGCATTTCAATCGGCTAGTGTTCCGCTTCCGGTTTGCAATGACCAAGAGTGATCCAGGAAGCTAACCCTGCATTAGATAAGACGGTATTGATGAGCGTGTCCTCCCAATTTTTCAGAATCTTTTGTGATTCCTCAATGCATCTCCACGGTGGTGTCACGATTCTTCTTTCTTCTTCTGTGCCGAACATTCTCCTTGGGGACTCTATGTTCAACAACAACAACTCTGAAGACCCCCTTCTTTACCCCTTTCGCTTTTAAAGTTCAATGACCCCCAGAAATAGTTCTGCGGTTTCGATCACAGTCGCAGAAATCCGTGCGATATTCGATCGAGAATTTTTTGGCTTGGGAATTTCCGGGATTGTCATTCCGTACTATTGGAATAAGTTCAGTTGAATATCTGCATGTTGGAATGAAGAATTTTATCAAGGTTGCGATTCCAGACAGGCAGATTCGAGAAAAAAACGCATTGAAGAATAGAGCAACCTGGTGCACTGTCGAACTTTGCAGAATTCTCTGTTCGGAGTTTTGACGCAAATTTAGCTGTGGCTGTGTAAACATTTATCAATTTGATGGTTTTGTCGTTTATGTCTGAAGAATGGCGAGATTTTTTTTGGAAACTGCTTTAGATAACGGTAGCGGTAGACTATAGAGAAAGCGCGACTTTTCCTCTTTTCATGGCCTTTTGGTGAAGAAAAATCCCCACGACGTTCCGGTCGTGCTCTGTAGGTGGCGCCACCTAGGGGCGAAACCCTGTTTTGCGCTGATGAATGGAAGGTTTTTACTAAAGTTGAGTTGTTCCCACAATTTTCGGGCATCGTGATTGTACCTCGAAGACGCGGAGCGGAAATGAGGTTGTTCCCCTGCCCCCCATCTTCCAATTGGTCAAGAGGATTCGTGTCCCTCTTGGCTTGACCGGGTCGTTGCGATGCCGATGCGGACGAACGGTCATCTAGCAAAACAGCAAATTTTGGGTTTTTGTGTTAAACATGCAGCCATGCTTTTTTGTCAAATGAATTCCTTCTGGGAGTCAAGATTCCTCATTGAACGTTCTCGTTTAAATCTTTAAATTTTCTGAATCTTTTTCATCTTTAACTTTTCTGAAACTTTTGCATCTTTAAATCTTTTAGCGCCTTTGCATCTTCTGAATCTTTTGCATCGTTAAATCATCTAACCTTTAAATCTTTTGCATTTTAACATCTTCTGAATCTAATTTTGCATATGCTGTAATCTCCGGAATCCCTCGCATCTTTAAATCGTCTGGATCCTTTTCATCTTTAAATCCTCTGAATCTTTTGCATCTTTTTACCTGTTGACTTCTATTGGCTATCCTCTATAAGTCTTTCCACGTTCATGGTCGTTTTTAAATCTTCTGATGCTTCGAATTCCTGTTGAATTCACAAGTTGGCCATGATAACTCGTTTCGAATCCTCTGGAATTATTCCTTTTTGAATCCTTTTCAGTCTCGGATCTTCAAATTGAAATCCACTCGTGTCCACAGTGGGTATTTCCCCTTTGATCATCGTTCGTTCGTGTTCGTTGGTATAGTAGGAACTTTTCTTGGCGAGCGTGGGGGTCAAATGGTCATGCACACAAGCGGAAGAACTGAAATCGTTAGCGAATTAGCATGTGCTGGTGCCCACTGATGGCGGCCATAAATAACGCTGAGTTTGGGAACAGAAAAGAGGAAATGCAGGTCGGCTGAAATATGGCCCATAAATTCGCCAGGGCTGCCATCTTGGCAACCACGTTTCTGGTTCCTATTTTTTTTCTCTCTCTCTCTCTCTCTCTCAGGTTATTTAAATGCAAATGGAGTGGCGTTGTGGGTTGATGTCGTTCGGGCTGGAATGTGGAGTTTAGGAACGTTCTTCCGTCTCGATCGCTACGTGAATTTGAGTTACTCTGGAAGGGGAGCATGGCTTAATTGGTTAAAATTCGAGTAAACTGCTCATTCCATTACGAGGAAGTAATTACACAACTCAAAAATATTTTACTTATGGTTTAAGGCGCGGTTAATTCGAGCAACATGAAATCATTTGAGTAAAAACGACACATCTTAACTTGCCAGTATCGGCTACGTAACAGCTTTCCTGTCCGGCTTTCGGCATGGCGAGGGAGCATCGAAACCGGAGGGGTAATGGGGGCATTTCGACTTTGTTTTCATCATGATCAAGTATGGGCACGTTGTTATCTGATTTAGACCAAAGCCAATGGGACTTCGGTAGCAGATATCAATCGTGTTGTCTGTTTTACCCGGACTTGGGACCGGCAACAATAGCGAAGTATATCACTGTATGTAGCTGGAGAAGAACCTGGCCGAAAAAGGAGGATGGGATAGGAATGGAAGCTGACGGTCATGGCCGATTTAATCTAGGAACCATTCCAGCATTCGCCTGGAGGGATTGTGGGAATTACCATGAAAACCCGCAATCAAAAATGGCCGACATGAGAGAATCGAATCCGCGTGTACCGAATGCAAGATTAGAAGGCTATACCACTCAACCACCTTGGTCGGTGCCACTTTATCTTACCATGTATTACAATGTAAAACCTGGTTTGCCTCAAAATAAAAGATTTTGAGTTGTCAATTCCGAAGTGGGCTTAGGATAAATCTTGTAAAGGAAGGGGTTGATTTTGTCGTTTGTAAGTCATTGCATGGTTTATCAACTCTGGCAGACAGTATAGCACTGTACTAAGACCAAGCAAGGTGGCTGAGTGCCAATGCGCTGCCCGTACAAAACCGGCAACACGATTGATATCTGCGGCCGGATTCTCATTGGCTCCGGTCTAGGTCAGACAGCAACATGATGATGAAGACCCTTGGAGGAACATGCTTTGGGGGCGTTTGGTATCCAAATCCAATTATCTATTTTTACGGCTGTCACACTTGAGAACGTTCTTGGGGCGTTTCTCTTTTGGATCACTCCATGCATCAAGCTTTAAGTTTCAGTATTCTCAGAAAATGGGTGGGTAAATTTAACGCAGGTCAACCAGAGGGCGCTTTTACCCCTCTGTTTTCCCCGAATAGCTGGGCTGGCAGGTCACTGACTGACCGGGGGGAAAGGGGTATTGCTAATAATCAATTTTTTTCCCATGTTTTTCTCCAAAATTAGCCGGAACGTTGGGTTAACATCTACATTACCCCGCGCACGTACACGTGTCCACGCGGGGGGCCCTTCCATTACCCCTCCGGTTTCGATGCCCCCTCGCCATGCTGAAAGCTGGGCAGGAAAGCTGCGCAGGGGGTTGATCAACATGGCCGCTGACCGCTAGAAAACAAAAACGTGGGTTTGCGAAGCACGTTTCGAGGGGATAATGGAATGCACCCTCTTTGCCCCCACCGGTCACAGTGCCCCCCACCAGGCGTTATGGGTGCAAATTGGGGCTTTAAGCTTTTCGCGCTGCTTGAACCTTGACCCGGCTCCCAACTGCGCGAATTATTGGCCCGTCCCGAGCGTCCCCCCAAGACTAGGCGAGGAGGGGGTAAATCTGTCGTGTCTGGACACTAAATTATGCCAAAACATTTGCATAATACTTGTAAGTTATTTTTGATGCTTCATCCCCCCACCCTTTTAACAGGCCTTAAAGCGAAGTTGTTGATTTGTTTTAACCCCTTCATCGATTGAATCGATGTTTCTTTAGGTTAATGTGCTAATTAAAAAATACCTGCAATGCATGTAATAATGGTGCAGGATTCTCCTATTTAAGCACTGCGTGCAGTACATGTGTGGAATTATTAATTCTACATGTACAGTGGCACCTCATTAAGACGAACTCGCTTATTACGAATTTCTATTACGGACTGATTTGTACGGCCTTCCTTAAAAAGACTTCAAAATTAGCATGGAAACATTCCGCTAAAATGTTGTTATACCATTTTAGCGGAATGTTTCCATGTTACCATGTTTAGTCACAAACTACATGTACATGCAACAGATTGGTTTCCATCAAAACTTTGCTCGTGTTTTAAGATACTGCCTGCAATGGTTGTTGTTGCTCTCGCAACTTTCTACGCGTTTCTGCACAAAACGTTGTATCAAAAAAAGCAAATGATTTCGGAGTTCCTCATTGTGTGAGGTCCTTGGGAGGAGGGGGCGGGGGTGGTTGATCCCCAGGGTGCCGCATCATGTTTATCCAAGAAGACTGTCCAAGAGCTACGTCGGACCCCACAAAAGGGGGGCATGACTGGCGCTTTTTGCACCCCCCAAAATCCTAATTCAATAATCGGCTTTGGCTTTTTAATTGTTGGGGAAACAAGATTGGGGGTGGCCAGGAATGCGCCTTCTGAAGGGGTTAAACGCTGCCAACAATTGAACTGATTGATGCATTCAATGGGGCGATAAGCGCGTCACGTGCTGAGCGACGGCCATCTTGGTTTTTTCAAAATGGCTACCGTCGCTTCGAGGCAACGCTTTCCATCTCAGTATATAGTACTGTATACGTTTTGTAAATTCAAGGATTCTTAGAAATAGACATGGCGCATTTGTCTGGTTCGCGGGTCAAAGGTTAATAAAAGACTCTTAACTGCTTCTACTTTTTTTTTTTAAAAAAAAATATATCATCGGTCTTGTACAGTATATATGCTTTTTTAAGAAAACCAGAAAGGTTGGTCTGTTATGGAAATGTTGTGTTATTTGGAAAGCGTTGGTTTTAGAAAGATTTTTTGTTGTTGTTGAAGATCCTAGCTTATATACATGTACGAAGAATTTCAACAATTTTTGAATAAAATGGCAAATCGTATTTGCCCAATCTGGAATCTGTGACAGTGGTTTGAAAAGTTGGAATGTGGAATCACCAAAGCAAATCATCCATAATTGTTTGGAAATTAGGAATAAAACGGTTAGCTATGCTCTTTTGGGAAATTTGGATGCTGGGAATCTCGTGCTGTTTTGGAAAATACCATATGGAATTTGAGAAGTATCGAATGCCTTATTTGAGGAATTTGCGCGTTTCCATTGTCGAGACTTTGGCTGTCGGATCAGTGGCCTCGCCATAGCGATATTGCGATGACAGGATCGGAACATACAAAGATGGCGCCTCGTTACCGAGCGGGAGGCCCCGCCCCCAACTACCACCTCCATTTGACCAAGATCGCAAGTCATCCTCTGGCCCCGGTCAACGGGGTAAGGAGCCTCTGAAGAGGATGTTGAAGGGGTTAAGACGCGCCTGAAAAGAAAGGGTGTCAGCCTGGGCTACATCACACCTTCACTTCACACCCCCCCCATCACCCATCAAGATTTACCCCTCAACCCTTTTGTGCTGACGTCTTCATCATATGTCATGGCCACCCCCCATCACCGAACCATTGACCGAGGATGGATACTTCTGCCGTCCTCTAAAAACGTGGAGTAAAAGCGAAATGCAGGTGCTTGAATTTCAAATGGTTCCCTGAGTTTTGCTAACTCAGTTTTTTTTTTTGAAAATGTATTTCGGAGTGTAATAATCTAATGAAAGCTTTCATAACCTTCATATCAAAAGATCATTACTCGCAAGAAATTGACTTGCTAACATGACGTAATTTCCAAATGGAAGCTTTCTCAACATCCATGTCTTCCGTGACGATGGTTGTAGAAAATGTATAAAACATCGCGAATTAATCCCTTAATTTGATTTGTTACATGATTTCAAAAGGTAACTCCACTTGTTACAGAAGTCTGGTAGTGTAAAGTTCAGGTATTTTAACTTTGTAGGATCATGTCACCGATGTCAGCTATAGTGTATACATGCATCTTCAGTAGCGTGCCCTAGGGGTACGAATCGTTTGTGAGTACAATTCAAGGAGTCAGCAAGGTGACTTTTATTCTTTAAAAGTACCTGTTATATAAAGTATATAGGATCGATCCAAAACGTTACAAATGAGGACAGGACCTATGATAGGATAAAGCCCAAAGAATACTTTGCTGCAGAAGGTCATCCAGCGTATAAGCTTTAACTTTTTGGCCATAGATTTAACATTTAATGATTATTTTTTAATAATAAGAATATTGAAGTTTAAAGTTATTTGTAAAGAAAATTTAACCTCTTCTGGTGTTGGTACAATCGAACCCTGATAAGTAGAAATCGACGGTGCATCGACATTTTGTCCACTTATCCGGTTTTTTCACTTATCGGGTTTTTGCGTGATGCGCTCAAATTAGATCAGTTTCTGCCCAGATTAGTCAAATACAGTGTAGCGAAATCTCTTAGAAGAGCATTTATGGATAAAAAAAAATGTACATTCAGCAGTAAGATCTATATAGAAGAGGAGAAACAGTAAAAAGTAGACCTACATGTTGATCAGAAGGAACATCAATTTCGATTTCAGGGTGTCAAGAATTTCGAAATTTTTTTCTATGATCCTGAGATGTAATTCTTTTTCGTTCAGCCATAATACAGTACATGTACTGTTTATCTCCCTTTCACACAAGTTAGATACCGTAACTCAGTCACTGAGAAATTGTGTAGACCAAAAATATTCCACACCAAAGTGTACACTTTCTTAAGCTTATGCTAGAATATTTACAATTTTCAACAAGTTTTTGATAAACATAATACTGAACAATGTACTTACAATGATTTATATAGTACTGTACAGTACTGTACACTGAACCGCACTCACTGTGGACATATGTTTTTATGTACTGAAAAGCAGGAATTTTCCCTATCCTGCTGTAAGTAAACGCGCCAAGGATTCATTATAGGCTGAAAGGCGTGATTGCCACTTATCCGGTCTTAAATACACACAAAAGCTGCACATGGGGCTTGCAAATAATTGCCACATAGCAGGTTTTTTTCATTTAGGTTTTCACTTATTGGGTTTTATATAACATAGAAAACGTATTCAAAAAGTTCGGTATTTTGAATTGTCTTGCATTTATCAGGTTTTTTTTCACTTGTCGGGTTTCCACTTATCCGGGTTCCACTGTGTATATGACCTGCGGGACGAGCAGAATATATAGAACAGCCCCACCGCGTATGGGTGGATGATGTAACGGCCTGGTGTGGTGGAAGTCTACAGAGGCTTCATCACTTGGCCCAGAACAGAGATTGTTGTAGGGAGATGGTGAAGTTGGCTTCAGACACCAACGGGCATATCCAATTACAGTAAAACCTGGAAAAGTGATCACCTTTGAATGGTGACGACCTGTTTATGTTGACCACTTTTTAGTGTTTTGTTTTATATATGGTGTACATTTCCTTCATAAAAATTCTCTGTATAGTGACCATCTGCCTATTGTGTACTGTGACCAGTGTGCTTTGGCTTTTTTTTTTCAGTTTTTACATTGCCAAAGTACCTTATAAAGTGACCAGATAACAGATGAGTCACCTTACATCCTGCTTTAAACCCAGTGGTTCTCAAATAATTCAACCAATCTTGTTATTCTGATCGAAAAAATCACTGAAAACATGATCATAAGAAGCAAAAAGCATTTTTAACAAGGAAAACTTGATATTTAAAAAAAACATGTGTAATAAGACAATAAATATACTGCCTGTAATGTGCATGGGCATGATGATTCTGTACTTTTTTGGTTTTGTGGTTTTTTACTACATGTATTACAGTCTACATGCATGTACAAGTACAGTGTATATGTTCATTTTAATTTAATTCAGGCATTCTTTGTATAGTGACCAACATAGCAGTTTTTTTGGGGGGTTACTCTTAACAGGGCCACATTGGTTAACAATTATCAGCAGTCGTAGTTCAAATCTCGACTATCGAGATAATCGTGGTTTCGGTTTGAACCTTGCCTCGAACGACTTGGGTGTCTGGAAGGGGTGGGGGCTCCGGCACCCCTCACACGTTGTGTACGCGCGAATGGATAAGGGGGGGAGGGCTTTTAAGTCGTAATGAAGCGCACTTATCTGCTTTTTTCTTTGATTTGGTGTTCATTTACCTGCTTGTTTGTGTTGGTGAAGGAGGTGCATTATGTGCTGCCCTCACTCATCTCAGCGGAATTTCCTCGTTTTGCCGACGTCATTGAACTGCGCGTTTTGTGCGAAAAGGCAGCCAATTTGGGCGTCTGGGAGATGACTGCAAGACAAGATGGCCGTCTTAAAAGGGTTAAATGGAATTCGGCAGAGGGCGTGGGCACTCGGGGTGCCCCGCGCTCGGTTAACCGCCTGAACCTCTCCCACTTTTAAAAGGCTTTTGTCGCATCGTCCTCCGCCCCATTTTTTTTTCATGTTCAATAAACGCCACTTCTTGTTCTCTGATGAAGCCTTAAATCGAATCCTAATTTCGCCTTAATCTAGATTCGTAAAATTCGGTGCATTCCTGCAAGGTATGCAGGTGCTAAGAGTTGATTTTCCCTAAAGTACGTATCGAGATCTAATTTGGATCGAATTTGAGGATCAAATACATGTTTCTGATTATTAAGATATTCCGTTGTCCGAATCTAATGATCTTGTGGTGTCCGTGCACGGTAATCTGTCCAAGTTCTGAAAGGCTATATTGTGCACGCATGCTTGTTTCTTAATTAAGATTACTGTATAGTATATACATAAATATACAGGGTAATTCAGTAAGAACGAACCGGCAGCTGTCAACGTTAACCAGGGTGCCTTTGTGAAATGCAACCCAGGTAGTTGTATGGAGTGGCCAAGGCGCCATTTGGACACACTGGAATCGATAACCTTGACATGTTCTATCAAGGTCATTGCGTTACTATTTTCTAAACCGTAATAGTTAAGAGCAAAATGTTCAATTAGAAAGTTATAGGGCATCGTAAAGTTAGTTTAATGGGTGAATTTTCGAAATTCCATTATCAATATTCGCTTTCCAAAAAACATTTTAGTTTCTTGCATCGATTGCTAACCTGCAAAGCAGCAGTGCAATGCAAGAAAGCTCGTACTGTAATATTCGGGGCAGGCCCAATTCACAGATTAAGCATTGAATCTGAGTGAATAATGAATGGAGACTCACTGATTAGTGCAATACCTTGACCCCA
>JAQGAO010004937.1:0-14296 GCA_034697705.1 Ommatoiulus sabulosus
CAAATTTGCAAAATTTTCCACGTTTTCCTAGTACAAATTTGCAAAATTTTCCACGTTTTCCTAGTACAAATTTGCAAAATTTCCCATGTTTTCCGAGTAGAAATTTTGGCAAAATTTTCCACGTTTTCCATGTACAAATTTACACAATTTCTCACGTTTTCCTCTGGTTATTAATTTGAAAAATTTTCCACGTTTTTTGAGTACAAATTTACAAAATTTCCCACGTTTTCCAAGTAGAAATTTTCAAAATTTTCCACGTTTTCCATGTACAAATTTACACAATTTCCCACGTTTTCTGATTATTAATTTGCAAAATGGTCCACGTTTTCCGTTTACAAATTTTCAAAATTCTATAGATTTTCTACATTTTCTGAGGACAAAATTGCAAAATTTTCCACTTTTTCTGAGCACGCATTTTAAACATTTTCCGAATACAACATTTTTCCATTTTAAAAAATTTTCATGCGATTTTTTTTTAATTTTTAAAAAATATTCTGTGTTAATTTTCAAAATTGTCGTTGGTAAATTTAAAAAAAATATTTTTCAGTGTCCATCTTGGAAAATATGTCAATTTTTCACGTTGTCATTGGTCAGGGAAATTTTTTTTCCAACCAGGACAAGTCAGGGAAAGTCAGGGAAGTTGAAAACGAAATTTCTGGGGGAACCCTGTTAAGGGCCTGCCCTTTACTTGGACAGCAGTAGTCATCTTTGTAATACTGCCATCATCTATGGAAAAATCATTATTCCAATTTTTCTACAATTTTGATTTATCTACAAAATGAAGAACCACAAAACAAAAGCCATTATTTTATTTAAAAAAAAAAGGATTTATAACAAAGGAATTAATTTCGGAGTTTTCAATGTTGAAATTTGAAATTTCAATGCTGTATAATTCAGAGTGGAATTTATGGGATAATTTCATCGGGAGTGAATTGTACAATATTGTTACGGTCCGATGCCTTCCCTATTTTTAATTTACCAAATTAGGTTAAGTAATACAGTATATATAGGACTTCCAGAAAACATTAATTATGTGATAAACTAGTTTTTGCCATTAATGTCGCAAATTTAAGCCGACTTGACCGTGTTATTATGAAGCCTCAGTAAAAATTTGCATAACTTAATATGCATTTAGTCTTTGGAAATCAGGCTGTTTACCATGCCATCTACATGTAGCTTCTAATTAAAACATTATAAAAAACCTGGATGTTCAATTAACCTAAAACAAGTAGGATTTATCTTGGAGCATAGTCTAGGTCTTTTCCATGCAAACATTAATTTACAGAAACAAAAAACTAATTGGAACTTATTTTAAGTTCCAATTAGTTTTTTGGTTCTGGAAATTTATATACAGTAACAATATTTATTAGACAGGGTTTCCCCAGAACTGGAAAAGTCAGGAAACTTGAAATTTCTGGAAATATCAGGGAAGAATGAATTATTTGGAAACATTTAGGGAGATTCAATATATTAATGTTGTCACATTCCAAAATTAATGCTTCCACATAGTTAGCTCGGAGCCCATTTGTTAATGTTTTAGAACATTTTCACTACAAATTTGCAAAATTTCCAACTATTTCCGAGGAAAAATTTGCAAAATTTTGCAGTTTCCGAAGACAAACTTGCGAAATTTTCCACGTTTTCCGAGCACAAATTTGCAAAATTTTCAATTATTTTCGAGTATAATTTCGTACAATTCTGAGTAGTTTTCGAGGAGAAATTTTCAGCCGATTCTAAAGACAGATTGACATAATTCTCAACCTTTTACCAGAGTACAGTGTACAAACTTACAAAATTAACAACCTTTTCCGAGAACAAATTTGCACAAATTTCAATATTTTCCAAATACAAATATGTACAATTTAAAAAAACTTGTCATGCTAATTTTACAAAATATCGATGCAAAACACGATTTTGAAAATCGTGGATAACATTGGCATATGTAAATTTTGACATTGCCATTGGTCAGGGAAATTTGTTTGGGAAAGTTGTTGTAAAAGTCAGGGAAGTTGAATATGAAACTTCTGGGGAACCCTGTTAAGAGTTTACATTATATTATTAATGGGAACCTGAAAAGTCTCATGAAAGGTAATAAATACAGCCAATAGAAAATTAAATTATCTTAGTAACTTTCTCGCTGTGGATCCAGTGCCTATAAAACCCATTATCCAATATTTTTTATTGGAGTCTTATCGAGGTGTGATCCATTTGTGAAACTATCTCGAACACCCCCACATTCTTGTAGGGTGAAAAGAGAATGTGCCAACACGAATAGTGAAAATTTCAAGCTCTTGGAAAAGTCAATACTAATTGAGTTGGGAGGCTGCAATCTTTCTATTTCTTTACCAAACAAATCGATTTATTGATTTTATTGCAATGCACACGTCTGTTTGAGGAAGGCTGAAAAAATACCAGAACGATTTCGGTGTTCAGAAACTGTGGAATTTTCTTATTTGCACTGCTACAGATGCATGAAAAAATGCAGTTTTATATTAGGAATTCAGACTTTTAAGATACTTTTGCAGTGAATGTTGGGTAATGCAGTTATGCATGGCACTGGTAGTTGTTTACTGCTGAAGAACGTGTGCTGGATGGACACAGCAATTAACAAACTTGTGAATCATTCCTTTGTTGTCTTGTGTTGACATCCGCATTGTTTTATCTATAAATGCATCGATGCTGTCCTGCTAATTGCGTGACCAAGTATAAAGTCTAGACTGCACCCTATTTTTTTAAACAAGAAAACGATATATTCTTAAAAAAATTGTCTTATTTGATAATTTTTAGTTAATTGCATTTATCCACGTCCAAGATTATTTGGTCATCAGGACACCAGATATGTTTTGGAAATATTTTTATTTGAATATAGCGTGTTTTTGAACCCATCTACCTATTTACTAGGTGTAACTAGGAACATTTTAAATTATTTTTTTGTTCGTATTATATGTTCGTATACAAATTGTCATATTTAATAATTTGTAGTTAATTGTATTTATCCACGGCCAAGATTACTCGGTCGTTAGGGCACCAGATACGTTTTTAAAACATTTTTGCTTGAATATAGCGTGTTCAAAAATTGGAACATTTTAAATCATTTTTGTTTTGAAACCGATATATTCGTATACAAATTTTCATATTTAATAATTTTTAGTTAATCGCATTTATCCACGTTCAAGATTACTCGGTCATCAGGGCACCAGATATGTTTTTAAAACATTTTTATTTGAATATAACGTGTTTTTGAACCCGTCTGGCTTTAACTATAGGAACATTTTAAATCATTTTTTGTTTTGAAACCGATATATTTTGTCACATTTGATAATTTTTAGTTGATTGCATTTATCCAAGTCCAAGATCACTCGGTCATCAGGGCACCAGATATGTTTTGGAAACATGTTTTTAAATGAATACAACGTGTTTTGGAACCCGTCTGGCTTTAATTAGGAACATTTTAAATCATTTTTTGTTTTGCAACCGATATATTCATATAAAAATTGTCATATTTAATAATTTTTAGTTAATTGCATTTATCCACCTCCAAGATTACTCGGTCATCAGAGCACCATATATGTTTTGGAAACATGTTTGTTTAAATATATGTATAACGTGTTTTTGAACCCACCTTGCGTGTAAATAAGAACATTTAAATCATTTTTTGGTATGTACAACAGTGACAAATCGATCACCACTGCACGTACAGTGGACAGAGTTCTTGGAGTGGTTCAAGACATTGGCTAGTCATTCATATTTCTTGCAAATCTCTTCAACAGTTTCTGCTGATACATCACTAGATCCACACGACCCATCCTTTCGGGCAAAAATCTCCTTCTTTCTGTTCATCACTTCTGTTTAAATCGATACCAAATTTCTCAACAATCCACTAACACAGTCACGAGGCAGTTCTGGCAACTAGGAAGGCTAGGTTATGTTTATTTACACAAGCACTGCTGATGGAAGATGAGGCATGCTACCAATGATAGCATATTTATGATTTTCAATTCCGTTCAACTTTTTATTATTTGTGTAGCATGCGCATGTCAGATGGACAGTTTTTTCTTTATTTTCAGGCTGTTCCAGTGACTGATTTATGTTTCTCGGGTTTGCACTGTAGTTCTATAAGGAAGGGGTTAAATTTCAGCGACTTGCTCCTCCCGTGTGCTTGTGATTGTGAACCTGTCACCAGGTATTCAACATTGAAAAGCTTCTGCCCTAATTTGCACTACGAATCCCTGTCCCTGTCAGTAATGCTCCTAGGCCACCACGTCACTGGAATAGCTTGATAAAATGCAGTTTTATCCTAAATTTTGCCCATGTTCTCCGGCGATCATGCATTTCTTTGCATTTTCTTTTTGGTGCACTGCAACCCTCTTGACATGACCAAAGATAGCATGAATTCAGGAATTCTAAACTTTTACTCCTACAGCTTGCCTTTACTGAACGCAGACTTCCGTTTGAATATCATGTACATCTTCTTACAGACATTGAACACATCTTGAAATAGTTGCTTCTTCAAATTCATGGTTCAAGAAATTGGATCTGAAAAGATTTGTTTGATTATTCAGTGAAAAATATCCTGTTTTGATTGGTTAAAAACATTTTGACTTTGCCATATAAGCATGTTATTGTTAATGAAATTATCACAAATATAAACTTTTAGGACTGTTATTGGATAATCTTTGTAAAAAATTGATAAATGATTGATTTGAAAAATTTAAGAAGGCAGGACGTATTTATAAGACAGTTCAGAATCGCCGCTAATTTTTCTAAGATATTGAAAATCTATTTTCAATATTTTTTTTTTGAAAAAGTTATTGAAACAAATTAACAAATTCATTTAAAAAATTTGTAGTTATTTCAAGATTATAAACCTAATTTTCTCTACAACTCTTATGTGCATTTAGTTGAAAATTGATAGATCAAAATTCTTGTGCATGGATTAGTTGTCATTTTTATTGTATGTTGTTTAATATTTTGGATAAAAATGAGGAACAGTTTGAGTTTCATTATAAAAGAAACTCTTGTTGTTTGTATTTAAATTAAGATTTTTTTTAATAATTCGTCAGTCATTATTCATTTGGTGTGAATAAGGCTTAAACGTTTTTATGCTAGTTTTAAAACGTTTAAATCTTGACGCCAATGTTGTCAATCAAGTGTATTCTTCGTTTTCCAATAGCATTAATGATAAAAATGTTGAATGTTAATTTTGGTAAAAATTGAAGTTTTAAATATGAGTAAAAATATGAAATCTGAAATATCACCAAATCATTTACAAGGTATACGGAATTTTCAAGAAAATGATATAAACTTAAACTTGTTTAAACTTGTTGTCACTTGAAACGTTGTTGAATGTACGAAATTAGTGATCCCCTGCAAAAGTCGCGAGTTTATACTGCATGTTGAAATGAAAAACTATTGTTATGTTAAAGTTTAGAATTTCTGAGAATGTCTGAATTGCAACCATAAGTTTGGTGTCCAACGAACTATGCATGTCTTGCCATGACTCTTATCCAGTCATACAAAGTGTCATGCCTCAATTATGACTACTGCCATTTTTTTTTATAAAAATTGTTTATACATGTTTGATGATCTTGCTGTTTTATGTTGTCTTGAATATTCTAAGTACGTTGGATTAAAATGAGAAATATTGAAATTTTTTCAAGGTACCGATGCAAATTAGTATCACGTTCAAGGATTGTTGCAAAATTAAACACATCTTTGAACACTTTATTTCATATTTTCTCTTGAATTAGACTGTGAGAAAGGGGACGGTGTTTTTCTATTCTTTGCAACTGGCTCTTAAGCTTATACTGTATCTAATTTCTTTTTCTATTTATTCTATTTGATATTTCACAGATTCTGCTCATGTTTATGCAGAAGGAGTATGATGTTCTTGCGTTTTTCTCACCTTTGCTTCATATAACATTTCATAAACTTTTTAAAACCATCATGCTTACCTTATTCATAGCTAATTCAATTTTAATCATTTGTTGATAATTTTAAAATTTACAGGGAAAACTTGATCTGCGACTATGATCATAAAGTTAACCATGCATGTACAAACAGAAAAAAAATCGACACATAGAAATTTACTCAGAAGTCTGTGTTATTCAATGATTTAATGTTGCTAATGGGAGTCAGTTTTACGAAATGAACAGCAAAATAAAAAAAATAGTTTTTTTTTCTGTTTTAATATTGAAATTGAAATGTTTAAATTGTTATAATATGGGGCTTTAACCAACCTTATGTTGATAAAAAAAACTCCAAATTTCAATTCGGTGATTTTCATAATTTTTAAATATTTTCCTCGCAATTATAAAAAAAATACATGTATATTGGTTTTAAGTAGTCTGCGTTTTTATACAAGTATGCATGTATATGCTCTAAATTCCTATTTTCAACTCAAAAATCGTCCAGAGTTTCCTTGTAGTATCATGAAAACTTTGATTGCATTAAGATTTAATTGCAGATTGAATAGCATTATGTAATTCTTTGCGTAGAAGATAATTATAGAAGCAAATATTGTACATACAATTCTGAATTTCGTAAAGTAATCGTAATTTTTTCCCACGAACAAATATACTTCCTAAACTTTCGAGTTCCAGAAAAAAATTATAAAAAAGTAGAATAATTTTTCACACTTGTATAAAATTGACTTTTTACATATCATGTTTCATAAGTAATTGCATACTTTGTTCAGCCCATACTTTTCAAATATTTCTTTTGGTTTCGTAATTAGAGTATAGTGTGAAATGTTCATACCAAAGTTCAAGTGCACAACAACAGTGAAGTTTACAAAATTGTAAATTCAAGTAAGCTTTGATGTCCATTTTCAAAATTTTTACTATTAAAAGCAGAACTTGTACCGCTTTACTATAGCTTGTACAATTACATGTAGATTTTCTTAATCTTTTGTGATCTTAACCAAGAATTACCACGAAAATTGCAGTATATTCATCTTGTTCATCAATTTCATGAATTTCTGATATCGGCACATAATCGAAAATATCAGACATTTGGAAAAAGCATTTTAAATGTTATCTCAAGCCTTACGTTCAGTTCAATAATTCTACCTCCCTAAATGCTGTTACCTATTGGTGAATAACAGCTTTAATACATGACTTATATGAGTTTGATTCGATTAGCATCGAGCTTTGCAAAGATGAAAAACACTTGAAAATCCTGAAGCATGGTTTCAGTGGACATTCTGTCTGTGTGGCATCCTTCCGTCTTACATTGTCTAATTGAATTTGATCAGAGTTACCTGAACCGCTTTGCTCTGATGCATAGAACAGCAAGCATCTTCGTTATAACTGGCTTTGCTTTTAGTGTGTATCGCTGACTTTTAGTGCCGCTAGAAACTAATGCATTTTTTCTGTTCTTCTTTCCGCCCTTGTTTTGCAGTCCAAGACGGACAGTCTGACACGCCTGAGGGATCACGACAAGTCCAACCACCGCTCGAGATCCTCCACCCTGGAGTCGGTCCTGGATCCGTCCCAGGAGCGGCACACGTCCCGCTCCTCGGCACTTCCTCGCAAGATCCTCTCCCACTCGTGCGTCAATGGCCAGGATGGCCCTGTCCTCTCCCCGACCAAGAGCTCGGCATCTCCAAAGCGAGTTTCATCCTCCAGAGCCTCACTGTCGCAGTCAGCATCTCCTTCAAAGGGCGGCAAAACGCACTCCAGAGCTGGAGCAGACCTTCCTCCCAGCCCACTGCGCGACCCTGGCAAGGTGTCCAACACCGAGAACCTGCACATCAGCGCTGCCGCTCTCAACAAGATGGACGCTGAAGCCAAGGTGAAGAACACGGAGCTGCGCAACGACGAGGAGTACAAGCTTTCGGAGGTGTACGGCTTTGGCAGCGAATCGAGGCGCAAATCGGCCAACCGCCAGAACCGGTGGTCGGTGCACGGCAGCGAGGGCGCCATGAACAACGTGGTGGCCAGCCCTCGCACGCACTCTCCTAAGCATTCCGGCATCAAGTGCATCAACAAACTGCACTCCAGCTCCGCAGGCTCCTCGCCGGTCCACAAGCACCCCAGCAACGTGACGGCAGCCGTTCGACCCACGCAAGCCATCCGGCCGCTGAGTCAGACTCCGGCAGAGGTCTGTCTGTCTGAGAAGGTGAGCAACACTGGAGCCGTGGACCCTAGTCTCACCCCTAGTCTCAGCTTCAACAAGAGCTTCGACCTGGAGTCATCCGATTTCAAGTCCATCACGGCCCACAAGCTGCTCAAAGGCATCTCCATCAACAGCATCGACACTCTGGTAGAGGTGAATCTGGCAGCTGAGACTGGCCCACAACCGGCCAACCATCACGCCAACAATGTCCAGATCGCCAATGGAAACCAGCATCCGAAGAATGGAAGCGGTCCCGCGAAGGCAGACCCGACCGCACCGGGCAAGGGAACACTGTTGAACAATGCGCCCAAGAGGTACGGAGAGGCCCTCAAGAGCAGGTACCTCGCCAGCAAGAACCCTGCGGAAAATGGAGAGCGCAAGAAACTGCTCGAACCCAATAGTCCCACGGAAGGAACCAAGGTGACGGCCCTGGTGTGAAGCGGGGAGGTGTTAACCAAGTTTATTGGGACTTGTTTTCATCTACTTGGCAAGGGCCAGTGCGAATATTGCGGCGCTGGTAGTGCCATGAACAAGATTACATGCCTTGTCCCAATGTAATCTTAGAAGTTTGGTTTCTGGGCAGTTCAATTATGGCATTACACGTTTGTGTACATGTATTTGCTGGTATCTGTATTTACTGAGGTAGATAGACTTCCGATTATCTAGGGAGGCGCGAGGAAAGTTCCCCTGAGTATCCAAAGAAGGGAAGAAAAACTCATTGAAGAACATGGAAAAAGGAAACTCTTGACCCCCTTGAATGGGTTTAAAATTGATTCAATAATTATGCTCTGGACAATACTTAAAATGATATCATATTGTTGTGGTTGTAGAAAAGAAAGCTTAATATTAACTGTTGTTCTTGTGTCTTCACAAGAATGGATCAGTGAGCAACATGTGACATGAGTAAATCCGGTAAATGATAATCAGTGTGTGATGTCATACTTCAACGCTTATCCAAATACTAGCAATGGAAATTTTGAAACATTATAGATGCTATCATATAGATTCATTTTTCAGATAAGCTCCTGAACGCATAAGTTGTCAAATAAAACAAATTGCATCGCATACCATGTGCTGGTTAGGAGATGATTTATGGTTCCGACACAACATGAGGAAACAGTGTATGTAAATGTTTCTGCTGCAAGTTAGATCTATTTAAGATAATAATTCTAAATTGCACTCTCGTAAATATTGTCCATATTTATTTCTGTTCTTGCTTTGTCCAATTTCAGGAATGATACATGCTGAAAAATTGGGATAAAGCATAATATTACAGAAGTTTATTCTGTAAACGTGGACCTTTCTGAATTTACTCCCAGTCTTTTACAGCCTTTTTACCCCTGAGGACCGGTGAAAATAGTAAAAATATTTCGATGACCAGAAAAAATGGGTGAAATATTTCGCAGGCTGTTAAGGTAGAAATACAAATCATTATCAGGGTTCCTTCAGAAATTTCTTATTCAACTTTCTCGACTTTTCCAGGATTTTAAACAAATTTCCCTGACCGAGACAATGTCAAAATTGATATATGCTGATGTTATCCACTATTTTGTAAAATCGACACAGGAAAATATTAAATATTTTGCAAAATTTACTAATTATAATTTGGAACAATTTTACAAAATTAGTATTCATAAAATGTTTAAATTTTGGAAAATTTGTCCTCTTAAAAGATTGAAAATTAGGCAAGTTTGTTCTCGAAAACTGTTTCAATTCTTGCCAATTTGTATTCGGAAAACGTGATTAATTTGGCAAGTTTGTACGAGGAAACTGTTAAACATTTTGCAAATTCGTACTGGGGAAATTTTTAAGAAGTTTGCAAATACCTGATCTAACCAAGTAGAAGCATTAATTTTAGATTGTGACAACATCAATACTTTGGATTTTCCTAACTTTTTCAAAGTAAATCATTCTTCACTTACTTTACCATGCAGGTTTTTGAGGTCTTTTTCGAAGCCTTTTTGCGGACCGGCAGGACCGGGCAGTAACACTGCCCTAGAACACCCTTCCAATCAAGCTATTGGAAAAAAATAAAACAAAGGAGACTTGAAATAACTGTTGCAAATTGCAAGGATTGTTCTTTTTCTATCGAAATTTCAAATGAATCCACTTTTAATATCCTTCGATAATGCAAATTTATTTCAGTAGTCATAGTGGTACCCTAGAAAAGCCAGTTTAACACTAATTTATGAATTATTTTTTCAAATGTATTTTGGCCCCTTGCATATGGCAGTGGATTAGGCTGAATTATACAGAGGCAGATTAATTTTTAACCAACAGCTTATTTGAATTTCTAACTATTGGAAATTCATTTTAAGCTGGTGAATTATTTTAGAAATTGTCTATGCAGAGCACCAACTGCTCACTGTCATGCAAATTTCTGATGTCTATCAGATTGACATTTGCTATAAGGTTATGGTTTTGCATAAAACGAGTAATTGAATCTCATAGTTTAGCTTGGGAATATTAGTGCAAAAAATTGAGCAATATATCCAATTCTGAAAATGGTCATAATCAGCCTCTCAGTGGAATTTTGATATTGTGGGATGCGTATTTGTCCACAAGTTGTTCATGACATATTTTACCATTTTTACGACGTGGCGTGCCCATTTAAAGAAAATCTCACTTTCCATCATGTCATCAATTTTCATTCTCGACGAATTTTGATTTTTTGGAATTTTTAATGTCCAGATTTTGCATTATGGGTAGCCAAAAATGATACTTTTTACCATTTTAACATGATACAAATACATTCGAACGTACACACATTTTTCGCCATTTGTTTTCAACATTAGTTCATCAAATATGCATTTTGAGCATCTGATCAACAACTTTTTATCTAAGTTATTCAGGCTTATTTTTCGACATATACTAATTTGACTTGTAGTTTTTTTTGGGTGAATTTTACGAAACGAATTATTTTAAAATTCACATATTTTTATCTGTTTCAAATTTTCAGCTTAAAGCCTGAAACATTGGTGAAGTCTTGCCGAAGCAACACTGAGAGAGAATTCAACGTAATTTTTTGTTAATTTTATTTGTACCAAGCTTATTTACTTTTATGATACTGTAAGAATTGTATATTTTCTGTAAAAATTACATAACTTTTGAATGGAATGCCTTTTATATCTGTTCCAATAATCTTTATTAATTGTACATTTCCTATTGACATGTATGAATTAGCCGACTTTAGATTTTGCATCCGAATATGTATGGTTTTCTATATCTGGGGCTTTATTCTCCCCGCACCTTTTGAAGTGTTTTACACCAGTGCGTGTTTGGTAAATGGTTACTCAACAGCATTCTAATTACAATCGTATATTTCCCATAAATCCAATTATTTAATTTCACATTGCCATCTTCAAGAACATTGGTTGGACGCAAATTGTTTTCCAGAATTTTTTTTGTAAAAAAAAAATATTAATCTTAGTATAGTAATTTTTCCAACAGATTTAACAAAGTTTTACCTTTAAAAAGCAAAACTTTGATAAATCTGATGGAAAATTCATTATACTCAGATTTGCATAGTCTGTCACGCAAAGTTGCGTGCACATAATTCTTTCGTAGATCGACAAACTGACCTTTAACGCTGCAATTAAGGGGATACAAAAGTAAATATTTGTAATTTTTTTCCTAAATACACACTTTCGAGATAATTAAACTGTAAATCATTCTGAATTTTTCTTGACGAACAAGCTTTTGAGCATATCCAAAAACAGCATTTAGCAGCAGTGTTTTATTTTTGTAGAACCACAAAATGCAATTTTTTAAAATGAATAACTGAGTATTTTTGGTATGAACTTTCCTTGATCATGAAATATATTTCAGAAAAACCTCAGAAAATTCTCAGTAATCTCCGAACTGAATAATGAAATTTAAAATCAGTTAAAGTTGTGCGATTTTTCATTTGAAACTCTTAATTTCCATTTTGAATTGTCATTTGGTATTACTTGCCTCAGGGATATACAAATCAAATTTTACTGGAAACATGTCAGATGCAATGTACGTGACTTCACTTTTTCATTCTGAGTTTTGATTTATTACCCAAACTATACCTGGACTATGATGCCATAGCTAAACTCACTACAGCATTTGGGGAAACTGAAATATTTTTTAAACTATCCATTCTGATGAGTTTTAAGAAGTTGGGAGCAAAGCTTAGACTAGCGCTGCAGGTTTGAGTATGAAAACGTGGTAACCATACACCGTATTTTTTTCTCAACCAATTTTTCCAAGCGATCAAATTATATTATGGTAGAACTTTAGAAATAAAGTTTTGTAAATAACACGCTTGTAATATTTATTTTTCACGTATGTTGATAATTTTTTATCCTTTTTTTCTCATTGTTGACCTTAATAACAGCGGCCCACGATAATAGAAATTTGGAAAGAATCTTTGAATCAACATTACTGGTGAATAGTTTTATATTAAAAGTAGAAAATGTCATCCATCTTTCGTAAAATTATAATCTTTAATTATGCAATGCATCATTTACAAACTTTTTTATTAGAAACTGTTATTGGCCGTTGATTTTAAGATTTTCTTTGGGTTTTCCGTTGACAGTTGATCCCTAATGAATGATATTTTTTAAACGAATTTAAATCATGCTCAGAAAATTGAGAAAGTTATGGACGATCTTCCACACTCTTCAGAACAAGGAAAAACATTTTCATAGATTTGATAATTATTCGGAATTCGCGATTTCACTAATCTGCAAATTTCAAATTTGAAAAATATAATCTAGAAACTAAAAAGCAATAAAAAACAGAAATGCTAATTTATTGTACAGTATTATTTAATTGCAGTTATATTTTCATCCGAGTAGAAATATACGTATAGTAATCAAAACATAATTAAATTTATTGCCTTGTTATTTGCATTATTTTTTGTCATATTTTACGAAGATCCACACTCTTCAGAGAAATGCAAAACATGTTCATAAATTTCATACAGGTAATTAAGTTTATTGCCTTATTATTTGCATTATTTTTGTTGGTTTACATTAGTAGAAATATCCATACAAATTTTGAGGAAGTCATGGACGAAATTTCACACCCTTCAGAGCAAAGCAAAACATGTTCATAGTTTTCATAATTATTCGGAATTGGCAGTTTCAGTAATCTGTAAATTTGAAATTTGAAAAACAATCTAAAAACTAAAAACAATAAAAATAAGAAATGCTAATTTATTATTTAGTATTATGTAATTGGAGTTATATTTTCAACCGAGTAGAAATAAACGTATAGAAATCAAAACATAATTAAATTTATTGCTCTATTATTTGCATTATTTGTAGTCATAAATTTTGCATTGTTTGGTGAATCGCTTTAGCTCTCGAATGTTCTCATACGATCAACGTTAAATAATACTCATCACTTATTTGACTATTTTTGGAGTATTTATGAACCAGGCCATCGATTTTTTCTCATATTAGCATTTTGCCAGTCATCATGAAATAGAAATCAAATGATTTGCACACACCTATCCAAAATGTGAAAGTTCCTTTAGTATAAAAATATCCCGACTAAAATGTCCATTATCGTAGTAAGCAAATAGGTAAGTAACTACCGTAAATTAATCTTTAATATTCCATGTCATACATGTATTGTACTTGTAGGTCTTAAATGTGTCTGTAGGTAGGCAATCCATACGCACATCACTGTATTTGCGGTGGCCCCTTTTTAGGGGCAGTTGAGTAATTCGTTCCAAAAAACTCTGTTCTCTTTTATTTTTTTGATTGTTTTACAAGTTTTAAGTATGTTACACATACTAGAAAAGGTTACTCAACCAAAACTGTAATACATGTTTTTTTAAATCTTTAATTCTTGGGGGAATCTCGAATTAGTGAGACAATTTTTTTAAATGTTCCAATTTTTTATGATTTTGTTGACATTTTTGCCAATTCGACCTCGATTTTTGCCAAATTCCTCCCCGCGAACTTGACAATCTTGAAGATTTGTCCTCTGAAATTGTTGAAAATTTTTCAACTTTGTGCTGGAAATATTTTTAAAGTTTGCAAGGGTTGCAAGGCCCCTGATCTAAGGGATCATCCATAAAGGATGTCCTGTATTTTTCCGGGTTTTTAGACCCTCCCCCCTGTCCCCCATCATGTCCCGTCCAATTTTGAAAACAGCTCGTTGATTACATAAGCAATTTTTAATACAGTAAAACCTGGAA